>PITA01026910.1:0-21848 GCA_004023965.1 Spilogale gracilis
TCACGTTGATTGTTTTGTGAGTGTTGAACCACCCTTGCATCCCTGGGATAAAACCCACCTGGTCATGGTGGATAATCTTTTTAATGTATTGTTGGATCCTGTTAGCAAGGATCTTGTTGAGAATCTTGGCATCCGTATTCATCAGCGATATTGGTCTGAAGTTCTCCTTTGATGGGGTCTTTGTCTGGTTTGGGGATTAGAGTGATGTTGGCTTCAGAGAAAGAGTCTGGAAGTTTTCCTTCCGTTTCTATTTTTTGAAAGAGCTTCAGGAGAATAGGTGTTAGTTCTTCTTTGAATGTTTGGTAGAATTCCCCAGGGAATCCGTCTGGTCCTGGATTTTGTTTTGGGGGAGGTTTTTGATCACTGCTTCAATCTCATTACTAGATATAGGTCTATTCAAATTGTCAATGTCTTCCTGTTTCAGTCTTGGTAGTTTATAGGTTTCTAGGAATGTATCCATCTCTTCTAGGTTGTTAAACGTATTGGCATATAATTGTTGATAGTAATTTTTGATGATTGTTTCTATTTCCTTGGTGTTAGTCATGATCTCTCCCCTTTCATTCATGATTTTATTAATTTGGATCTTCGCCCTTTTCTTTTGGATTAGTTTGGCCAATGGTTTATCGATCTTATTGATTCTTTCAAAGAACCAGCTTCTAGTTTCGTTGATGCGTTCTACTGTATCTCTAGTGTCTGATTCATTCATCTCTGCTCTAATCCTTATTATTTCCCGCCTTGTGGCGGGGGGGGGGGTTCGTTTAATTTTTTGTTGATTTTCCAGTTCTTTAAGGTGTAATGAGAGTTGGTGTATTCGGGATTTTTCAATTTTTTTGAGTGAGGCTTGGATGGCTATGAATTTCCCCCTTAGGACTGCCTTTGCTGTATCCCATAGGTTTTGGATCGATGTATTTCATTCTCATTGGTTTCCATGAAGTGTTTCAGTTCTTCTTTGATTTCTTGGTTGATCCACATATTCTTGAGCAGGATCGTCTTTAGCTTCCAAGTGTTTGATTTTCTCCTGAACTTTTTATGGTGGTTGAGTTCCAGTTTCATGGCATTGTTGTCAGAGAATATGCAGGGAAAATTTTCAATCTTCTGGTATCGGTTGAGCCCTGATTTGTGACCTAGTATATGGTCTATTCTGGAGAAAGTTCCCTGTGCACTCGAGAAGAATGAGTATTCTGCTCTTTTAGGGTGGAATGTTCTGAATATATCTATGAGATCCATCTTGTCCAATGTGTCATTCAAGGCTCTTGATCCTTGTTGATTTTCTGTTTAGATAATCTGTCCATTGCTGAGAGTGGTGTGTTAAGATCTCCTACAATTAATCTATTTGCATCAATATGATTCTTTATTTTGTTTAACAGTTGGCTTATGTAGTTGGCTGCTCCCATGTTAGGGGCATAAATATTTACAATTGTTAGATCTTCTTGATGTATAGACCCTTTAAGAATAATGTAGTGTCCTTCTGTGTCTCTGACTACAGTCTTTAGACTAAAATTCAATTTGTCTGATATGAGAATCGCTACCCCGGCTTTCTTTTGGGATCCATTGGCATGAAAGATGGTCTTCCATCCCCTCACTTTCAATCTGGAAGTATCTTTAGATTCAAGATGAGTCTCTTGTAAACAGCTAATGGATGGGTCCTGTCGTTTTATCCAGTCTGCAACCCTGTGTCTTTTTATTGGAGCATTTAAGCCATTCACATTGAGAAAGAAGAAAGAAAATGGAAGAGAGGAAGCAGGAAAAGACACCCCTGCCAGAGTGGGGCCTGGTGATAGGATTTATATGGTACAAAACTGTTACAGGGTAAAGAAAAGGGTTATCAAGGGTAAATGAAGAGATCAAAAAGCAAAGCCCAACCTGGATAACCCCCAAGACCAGTATTTATATAATACAAAAGCAAAGACAATTACACAGAAACACTGACAGACTAGAGTGGAAAGGTGAGGGCAGACACTCCTTGTGGGCAAGGAATGCATTTCAGATGCTCCCGAGTTTGTCTTGTTACTATTGTTGGAGGAGCCCACTTACAAAAGATATAGGGAGATTAGAACTGGTTGTATATAGGGGTAGTATTGAATAGGGATGTGGGATTGACTTGAAGCTTATAATTACATGTACATGTAAAAGAGAGAATAAAGTAAAGAGGAGAGAAGAAAGGGAAAAACAGAAAGCAAACAGGGAAACAAGAAGCAACAACAAGAGCAGAAAACACAGGTATGTGTTTGAAAAAATTTTAAGGTAAAAAATATGTTATGGAGTGTCGTATTGAGTATCACGTTGTGATAAAAAGGGGGTTAACAATTGAAAGAAGAAAAACCGTGAGAATGTATTTTTAAGCTTAAAATGGAAGCTTTAAAAGTAAAAATAGAAAAAAGTTTAAAAAAGCAAATAAGGTGGAAAACTGTATCAATAGGGTGTAGGGCTTTTGGTACTTGTAGTCAGTACCAGGAGTTTAATAAATTGCCTCTCCCTCGATTTGGGGTTTTGTAGCTTGAGCATTGTCCTCCTGAGCTTTTGGCTCGCTTTCTGGGGGTGGGGCCTGCCGCACTATTTCAGTCCTTCTACCTGGGCTCCGTCTCTCCGCCCCCTTGCTAGAGGCTTGTCTCAATGGTAACCAGGTTGTCAGGTTACAGTTCTCTGGTGGTGGAGCATTGTTCTTTTATGTCCTTTTTCAGCTGCTGAGGAAGTCAGGTCGCAGCAAGATGTCTGCACCCAGACCTCCCTCCCAGAGAGAGCCTCTACACAGAGAGGGGCTCTTTCCCGCCTCCTGGTTGGCAGCCTGTCACAGCTGGGCAAGCGCAGATGCTGGATTGATTTCTGCCCACGCTTGTCACTTTACTCCCGCTCCTCAAAACCACAACTCCTTCTGGATGGCTCGACCTTGTCTGTGCCCCGGGACCCGAGGCCCCTCTGGTCCCGCGCAAGTCTGTAAAATCGCCTTCCCTGGGGGTCCGCGCCCTGCCCGCGGGGTGGAGAGAAGCAGGAGAGAAAGGCAGCGGCAGAAAAATAGAATCCACGCCCGCCGCTCTTGCTGAGATCCCCTGTGCAGCGAAGCCCTGCTTCTCTGGCTTAAGCAGTGGAGGGATAGACTCTGCACCCCAGCCCCTCTAAGTTCCCTGGAGCTACAGGGCACTTCCTCTCCCTGCAGATTCCCACCTCCCCGCTGTTGCAGAGGAAAAACTGATTTTGCACCTCACAGGGCACTCTCTGTCCCTGCGGGTCCCTGTCTCCTCGCTCCGCCGGTGGCAGCATTGGCGAAAAAACAGTCTCCCTGCTCCGCCGGCGGCGGCGGTGAAAAAACAGTCTCCTTGCCTTGCTGCTGTGTTCCCGGTTCTGTCTCGCCCCAATCAGACCGTAATCTGCTGTTATTCCCTACACACAGAGCACTTTCGTGTTGGGGTATTTGCTTTCAATGATTCAGCTCTGTGGGCTTCCTCCCCCACACCCCTGTCTCTGGGGGTAAGCCTCCGGTCGCTCTCACTTGTTTCTACCTTTTTGCTGATGGTCTTTTTCTCCTGTGGTGATCCAGAAGCGTGAAATATCACATTTTAGGCTGATTTCATGGAATTGAGCTCACTTCAGGGAACTCCCCAAAATGCAGTCACCTGGCCTTCCACCATCTTCTTCCTGAATGGCATATGCTTGACTGCAGATTTTTTCCCTTTCAGCACTTTGAATATATCATGCCTTTCCCTTCTGGCCTTCAATGTTTCTGCTGAAAAATATGCTGATAGCCTTATGGGGTTTCCCCTTGTGTGTAACTGTCTTCTTTTTTCTTGCTGCTTTTAAATTTTTCTCTTTATCATGACTTTTTTGCCATCTTAATTACTATCTGTCTTGGTGTGGATCTCTATGGGTCATTTTGGAGAGATCTCTGTGTCCCCTGCATCTGTATTTCTGTTTCTTCTCCAGATTTGGGAAGTTTTGAGCTATTATTTCTTCAGATAGTTTTTCTGCCCCCTTTTCTCTCTCTTCTCTTTCTTGGAGCCCTTTAGTACAAATGTTTTTATACCTGATGGAATCATTGAGTTCCCTAAGTTTATTCTCAGCTTGCTTATTTGTTTTTCTCACCTGCCCAGCTGGATTGCTTTCCATTACCTGTCCTCCAGGTCACTGATTCATTCTCTGCTTCACCTAGTCTGCTCTTCAGTCTAGTTTAATTTTTATTTTATTTATTGTGTTTTTGTCTGACTAATTCTTTTTTTTTTATTTCATTGGTAAGGGTCTCACTGATGTCTTCCATGCTTTTTTCAAGTCCCGTGAGTTTATGATCATTACTTTAAATTCCCTATCAGACATTTTATTTATCCCCATTTTGCTTATGTCTTTTGCTGTGATTTTGTCCTATTCTTTATTTTGGAACATATTCCTCTGCCTCCTCATTTTAGCTCTCTGTGCCTATTTCTCTATGTTAGAAAAGACTGATATGTCTCCTGTACTTGACAGTGATGGCCTTATGAAGAAGAGGTCCTATAATGCCCTGCCATGCAGTGTCACTGTTCACCAGAATCTGGTGCTTTAGGGATATCTTCTATGTGTGATGAAGTACCCTGCTATCATGAATGCATCAATTTTTCCTTCAATTCAGTCATCTTTGCCTGTTGTGGGAAATACTTTGTCTCTGTGGTGTCAGTAGGCCAGTCTGGGGATATCTTGGGCTTGAGTTGAGTCAGACCCAGTGTTCGCCAGAGATGCAGGAATGCCAAACTTCAGGGTGTTTTCCCTATGTTGTCCCCTGAGAAGCTTTCACTGGGAGGTGGAACCTGCAGTCAGATCAGCACCATTGGGGCTTCCGTCTGACTGGTGTGTGTGGTTATCATTCTCTCCAAGCCGGGAGTCACTTTGGAGAGGTGCTGGCCTCTGCAGCGGCTACTTGCCTACGACCAGACCTGTGGCACTGCTCTGTATGGCCTCAGGTCAAAAGCATCTGGAGAGGGTGGATCTGTCAAAGCACTGTGTGGGGTGAGGGCAATAGAGTGGCCATGATAACAAGTTTTGTGCCCCCCTAGTTCTCTGCTAGAGGGGCCCTGCAGTGTTAGGGCTGAAGTAGCCTGCCTGATTCTGTGGAAACAGCATGGGGGGAAGTGGGGTCACAGTGCTAACGAGCTTTGTGGGCCTCCACCCCTATCCTCTGTAAGGTGAGCTGTCTGGAAGCGTGGATTGGTGGAACCACAGCATGGGTGGCAGTGCTGGCAAGTCAGGTAGGAAGTCTGGCAAGTGGTCATATGTTTACACTGGTGGTGTGGGGGAAGGAAATGGTATCTGCCAGTTCCTTTGTTCCTGCAGGAATTCCCCAGCAATCTGTCCTTTTGGGACATGCTCTGATATGAGTAAATAACTCTTCCTCCCATACACACCAGGCATCTTTCAAATTGCTGCTTCTGAGCTTTATCTTCATGGGTTGCTTATTGTGCTGTCTCTTTAAGAGCAGGGACACAGTTTCCTCTCACCCTCCTGGTTCTCTCAGAGCCAAGACCATTTGTTTGTTTTGTTTGTTTTGTTTTGTTTTGTTTTGTTTTTAATCCTAGGTTTTAAGTTCTGCTACTTGTAAGAACTGAAAAAATTCAGCCCCTCTGGTTTTCAAAGCCAAACGTTATGAGAATTTGTCTTTCCTGTGTAGGCTCCCCGGTGTGAGAGTCTGTTTCTCTCTCTCCGTGCCTGTCTGTTCCCTCCCTTCCGTGGACAGTCCCATGAGTCCATGTAGTTCCCAACGATGTCTCTGCTCTTCCTACCTTCTTTGATGGGGTCTCTTCTCTACCTTTAGTTGTGGAGTTTATTCTGCCAGTCTTTGAATTGTTTTCTGGGTTATTTACACTGATGTGAGTGTTATCTAGTTGTATTCGTGAGATAAGGTGAGCCTAGAGTCCTCCTACTCCATCATCTTCCATGGAAGTCAAGGCTCCTGAGGGAACTGCTGTGACTTTTATGTCTGTTACCAGGATTCATCTCTTTAACACTTGTTGTCACTCATCTGGGAGGCACACAGGTTGCTGTGCCTTGAAAAGATATCCCCTGTGATGTCTGTAGGTGGTCACCAAACCTGCCACATGCTTGATCTTAGCTCACACCATCTCTGAGCCAGATCCTTCGGCTGCACAGAAGAAAGGGATCAGGAAGGTAATTTTTCTAGAGAAAAGCATTGAGTTAAGAGAAGTCATTAATGTCCTCTTTTCCTTTTATTTGAATAATAGTTCATATACTTTATATAACTCTCCCATTTGTGTATCTATCAAACAAATGAGGCAGCTCCCTCTTACTAGTGTTTTTTCTTCCCCAACACAGTTTTTTTCTAGTTTCCACCACTGTAAAATCTCCCCTTTCAAAGCTGTTTCACATCATCATGTATCTCAGAGAAAGGGAAAAAAAAGGTTCATTTTAGTAAATAAACCATGGTTTAAAAAATGTTCTCACCATTTCACACTCCAAAAAAAAACCAAGGAGATGAATATGTGGAGTATAAGAAACAGTGCAGAGGATCATAGGGGAAGTGGGGGAAAATTGAAAGGAAAGTCATCAAAGAAGACAAACCATGAGGAAACAAGCTGAGGGTTGCTGAAGGGGAGGTAGATGAGGGAATGGGGTAATTGGGTGATGAGCATTAAGGAGATCATGTGATGTGATAAGCATGGGTGTTATACACAACTGATACATTATTGAACACTACACCTGAAATTAATGTTGTATATGTTGACTACTTGAATTTAAATTTTGAAAAAAAGGGGAAAAAACAAGATATCACACACACACACACACACACACACACACACACACACACACACACACAAAGCCATTGCAATCCCCGTCTGATTGCTTTGAACTCTTCTTCTCTGCCAAACAATAGACCCCAGTGACTGCTTTCCAATCTTTTGGCTCCACTAGGCTTTCTGAAGAGCAGTCCTGCAACAGCGAGAGGGCAGCCAACTCCCCTACAGCCTGGATATGTGGTAATTTCCACAAGGACCTTCCAGCAAGGCACCCAGCATGTCGCAAGGGAATGCACGGCACTTATTCTCAGTTAACGGAAGACAGATAGTTTCTTTTTATCTTTATCTTTGTTGAAATAAAACAAGTGAACCAAGGAATAAACATCTCTCTAGATGCAGCAATGTCTGCATGGTTCAATCAGTTAGGCATCTGCCTTTGGCTTAGATCATAATCCCAGAGTTCTGAGATTGGGATTGAGCCCCACGTCAGGCTCCCTACTCAGAGGGGAGTCTGCTTCTCCCTCTGTCCCTCCCCTGGCTCATGCTCTTTCTCACTCACTTTATCTCTCAAATAAATAAAATCTTAAAAAACAAAACAAAACAAAAAACCTAGATGCATTCCTCTTTTCTATTCTATTCAGTATCAAGATATTGTAATTGGGGAACAGATGAATGTGAAGAAAGTTCCTGCCTCCACTTTTTCATCCATATCCTTAACCCCGTGAAATCTTGCACTTGTTTCTAACCCTTAATCTGTTTGTTTCAAAGGTCACCAGAAATTAGAGTGGCTGAAAAGGGACTCTTTGGAGAGTGAAAGAGGTGCTATTAGTAATTATACTAAAACAACAGGTATAAACATGAATTGTTCTCATCAAGAACCTCCCATCTGGTGAATCCAAACCCTCTTCCCAAAAACTTTCTTGACTCTCTAGTATCTGACATGGTCACTACCTCTTCTTTTTGGAAATGTTTCCACCAATCTTTCCTTTCTTTTCTTCCTTTCTTTTTTTCTCTTTCTTTCTTCCTTTCTTTTTTTCTCGTTCTTTCTTTCTTTTTTCCTTCCTCTCTCCCTCCCTCCCTTCCTTCCTTCCTTCCTTGTTGTGTTATGTCAGTCCCCATACAGTACATCACGAGTTTTTGATGTATTCCATGATTAATTGTTTGTATATAACACCCAGTACTCCATGACCCTCCAATTGCACTACTGGGCATTTACCCCAAAGATACAGATGTAGTGAAAAGAAGGGCCAAATGTACCCCAATGTTCATAGCAGCAATGTCCACCAATCTTCCTGACACTACAACTCCTTTGTTCAGGGGAGAGCTCAGATCATTTTGTTGGTTCCTCTTTCCCACATTGATTGGAAAAGTTCCCAGCCTAATGGCTTGGCTCTTCTGTCTCTCTCTCTCTACTTCTCTTCAAAGACTTCCTCCATTTCCCATGACTTCAACTCTCCCCCACCATGATTTCCAAGCATATCTCCATTCCTGACATATAATTTGAGGACTAGTTTCATTTTAATCAAACTTCCGTGTAGGTATTTACACTTGAATATTCTACTCTTACATGAGATTCTACCAGACATGGTCTAACTCACCATTCATAGTGTATTCTACCTGAATTATGCTCCCAGGTTTGTGTGGTGTTACTGAGCCATAGGGGGATTCTACAACAGCGATCACCACCCAAAGATCCTTTCCCACCTCTCTCACTCCTTCAACCCCTTGCCACAAATGAGCTTATTCCAAAATGTTCCTCATCTTTCAGTAGTGCATCATTTATCTTGCTATCCGGGCTTAAGATTCAACATTCCCTTAACTCCATTCCTTTTCTGTTCAGCCTCTCTTCTAATTGGTCTTGGACATAATTCTATCAATTCTTTCTTCATAATATTGCTTGAGTCTCTCCCTTCCCTTTGATTCCTACTAGTTTCATCATAATTTAGAGATTAAAGAATTCCTAATCCAGATAGGTAGTTCCCAACAATGTCGGCTGTCTGGAAAGAAGGAGCAGGTTAAAGACTTCAGAGGTCCAGGGGCACCTGGGTGGCTCAGTTAGTTAAGCGACTGCTTTCGGCTCAGGTCGTGATCCTGGAGACCCCAGATCAAGCCCCGCATCAGGATTCCCGCTCGGCGGGAAGCCTGCTTCTCCCTCTCTCAGTCCCTCTGCTTGTGTTCCCTCTCTAGCTCTGTTTCTCTCTGTCAAATAAATAAATAAAATCTTAAAAAAAAAAAGACTTCAGAGGTCCAATGGGTTTGGCTATTCAGGGGTCTTGACAATCTCCAAATATGTTCCTTCAGTACGAAGCAAGTGTTGAAGGTGCATCACAGGGTCATGGTAATATCCTGTAACACTGGAAATCCTATATGATCTTCAGCAATCTTGCTGTCATCTCTTGTTCAAGGTCTGGCCCAAGTCCTCAAGCCTGGCCCCACCTGCCTGGAGTGATCTCTCTTGTCTGAAGGTTGGTTGTATTCCACCTGCCATTATTAGGGAGCTATTTCATTTCAGTATGTTTGACTTCCCCAGAATTACACTGTGAACTCCTAGATGGAGAGGGTAGGACCATGTCTTCATTTCTTTAGAATCCCCCACATTTCTTAACATATAACCAGTGGCCATCCATAACTGTGGATGGGGTCCAGTGCAAAATGAAAATGGAGAACTCATTATTCAAAGGACAAGATAAAAGCACTTTCTTCCAGAGTCTGTCTTGATTTGTTTTGGTTTTTGGGGTTTTCTTTTTTAAGTTTTTATTTTATTTCCAGTTAGTTAACATTCAATATTATATTAGTTTCAGTTTAGTGAATCACTACAGTATAGTGATTGAACATGTTTGGGGGGATTTTTCTTAAAGAATTTTCTATTTTCTTTTTTAAGGATGCTGCCTTGGGCACAAGGATTCTCATGAAATAAGTGCAGACCCTCACAGGCAGGAGGTTCTGCCCTGAGACCCAGCTCTCTTGGCGCCTGGAACTGGGATGCTTAGACCTCTACTGAGGCACAGGGTACAGTGGTTACTAAGTGGTAGAGGCTGGCAGGGCACAGAGTGCCAGAGGAGGGAAGCAGTTGGCCAAAAAGCGAGATTGCATATGAACTAAGACTCCAACCTTAATTGTCCCACCTCACCAATTCAAAGATAAAATTATTAAGTATTTTAGGGCAACAACAGAGTATTGCCAGGGCCCCATCTGACCGGTGATGGCAGTGGTCATATGCCCATGAGGCCAGTCCTGATGTTAAATGAGTAAATAAATGTAGTGAATTGTAGCTCATTCTTTCAAAAGGCAGTACAAGAACAGGGGAAAAAGAGAAGAGGGTGGGAGAAGCAAGATGTTTTGGGGGTCTGTGATTATAGAAGGAGGGGTTTTGACAAGAAGGGTGCTTGAGAAAGCTGGTCGTGGAGGGGGTGTGATGGCCTAGGGCAGGTGCACAGTTGAAGGGTCTAATCTCCAAGAAGATGGGTCACATCCCTTGGCCAAAGGTGGAGGATAGAGAGAGTGCATATAGAAGCAAAATATTCGGAACTGTGAGACTTCATCGTGGATATGGGGTGGAAATCAGCAGAAGTGTTCAGATTCAATGATAAGTTGCTTTGTCTCTTCACTTATGGATTCAGCAATTATTGGTAAGAAACAATCATATGCAAGACATTGAACTAGTTGCTGTGGTATCACTAAAGTGAATCAGACCCTGTCCAAGGTGTCTTGAAGGAGCTTACAGTTACAGAGGAGACAAGACAATACATACCTATGTATAAAATTTAGAGAAGATTGTCATGAGTGACTTGGAAAACTCTTTCTAACCAAACCAAGCTTCCTAGAAATATCCTCACACTAAAGATCTAGTAGTTGAGTCAGCTTGATACAGAAGGGAAACACAAAAGAAAACAAACATGTATAATAGTCACAGCAAGAAGGATATCCTCAGATGACTGCTTCACTTCCCTTTCAGAGAAATCTTCATGTTCTTTCCATGGTTACTTATGGAGGGCCTACTATGTGCTGGGCACTGTGTTACATTGCAAGTAGCCTGGAGTTGCCAATAACAGAGGGTAGAGAAGCAGTTTATGATATTTCAAGCTACCACAGGAGAATTTACAGCTTTGGATATCCAAGAAAAGTCTTCCCCAAAAGACCCCACGTTTTCCCAAGAAAAGACCCCAAAAGTCCTGTTCTCCAGAAATTTAGCAGCCAAGACAGAGCAGTATCCTACCTCCCCTAAGCAATGGCTGGCTGGTACCAGAATAGACTGTACTAGAGCTTAGGAAACTCAAATCCCTACAGAGAAGCCCTAGGGGGAGACTCAGAAAGAATTCTTCAAGGTTGCCCCTTGATGTGACCCCAGGGTTGTTAAGAGAGAGACATGCAGGGCCTGTCATGAGGAGAGAGCATGAGTCTGTGTGTGGTGATCACCCAGAACTGGTTGGGAAAGAGGGTCAGAGAAGGTGCAGACTATTTGGGGAAGGGAGAAAATTGCATTTCTCTTGATCCCTGTGGAGCCCAGAGCGGTGTCCTGTGGGTACTTGAGAACTGAGAATCCTCAGGGAACTGATACACTTTGAGCAAGACTCTGTTTTAAGGAAGACTAGTTACATAATTTGCTGGGCCTAATGCAAAATGAAAAGGAGAGGCCTCTGTTATAATTAAGAATTTCAAGACAATAGCAGCAGGGCTGAAACAAGTGTGGGACTGAGTACAGGACCCTGTGTACTACCCATGTAGTCCACCTTAATTTTCAGTGTAGAGTTTGGATAAAGGAATCACTCAAACTGGCACCCCTGCTTGCTTAGAAGGTAGGCAGGGAACCCACTGTCAGAGCAGTGTGCCCCAAAAAAACTATGAGGGAAACTTAAAATAATACTATGCCCCTTACAGACATGAAATAGATCATCCACGTTGGTGCTTTGAACCAGTAACACATACCCACGTGCATGTGTATGTCTTTGGAGTCAAATTCACATGCGCCTTACCTAGAGTTTTCTCATTAGTCACAGATGTGCCTTGAACAACTAGAATATCAAGTTAGAAACAATCTTTATTCAGCTGCTGTGTACCGGGACACACTGCATGCCAAATGCTGCCCTAGGAGGCTTATAATACACTGGGGAGCACAAATGTCCCTGCAGTCATCACATTTACATTCTCCTGGGGGAACCAGACAATGAACAGAACACACACACATACCATAAAATGAGATTGGGAGGGAATGTCTGGGTGGCTCAGTTGATTAAGCATCTGACTCTTGGTTTTGGCTTAGGGCATGATCCCAGGGTTATGAGACTGAGCCCTACAACAGGCTCCATTCTCAGTGTGGGGTCTGCTTGACATTCTCTCCCTCCCCTTTTGCTCCTCCCCCCTGATTGAATGTGCATTTTTCTGTCTCTCAAAAATAAAAAAAAAATTGGATTGTGATATGTGCTGTGAAGACAAATGTGGGGATGGATCAAGCATGATGATGTGTATGTAGGAGGGGCACAGGCTATTTTACATGGGGTCACCAATGGCCTCCTGAGAGAGTTCCATCTATGTAGGAAGAGGACTAAAATGAGGAGTAGGTTATATGAATACTGGGGAGAAGAGCATGTCAGGCAGAGGAAATAGTATGTCCAAAGGTCCTGGGGCAGGGTGGGTTTGGAAGCTCAAGGGACAGGAGGGAGCCCAGTGTGATCTAAGTAGAGTGAGATGGGAGAGGCTTAGGAGAATGAGATCAGAGAGGACGCTGGACTAGGTCACTGTGATCTTTGCAAGCCAAAGTAAGAATTTTGGACTCTAAGATACAGTGACCTCAGTTTGAAAAGTGAAGTCATCCAACAGAGAAGGAGGAAGGAAAGTTCCAGGCAGAGGAAAGAGCACATGCAACAGTGCAGAGGAGGGCCTGGCCTCATGTCTTTGAGAGACTGTCTGAGAGCTGATCCTGGTGGAGTCAAGCATAAGGGGTGATGAGCCTATGAGGGAGGTCAAGGCCAGGCCACAGTGTGCTCACTGTGTGGAACTCCATGTGTCCATCACCAGGCCAGCCCCCCTTGCCGTGTGGCCACACATTGTCATCTGGGCAAGAAGTGAACCTGGTGTGATAGCAGATTCTGACAGGGGCAGGGGGTGGAGGGGCGGTCAGTTCAGACCCAATATCATTGGTAAAAAGAACAGTTTGTCCGGGCCCCAGATGATTTCTTCTCTTTCCTGAGCTCAGAAACAAAGGCCCAAGAAACTGCTGCTCCCTGAGATGAAAGGAATTATACACCAGGATGGGGGCCTGTGCTCTCAGAGTGGGGAGGCTGAAGGAAAAGATAAAGGCCTATGAACAAATGAGTAGTTGGGATCAGAAACTATGGACAAAAGAGAGAAGACACCCCAAAGTGCCAGGTTCCTTGCAGGCAACAAGACTGGAACCCAGAGCAGTCCAACAAATGCCATAATCTTCTGTCTGCGGAAAGCCTATTCCCACAGGCCTGATGCAATCTTTTTTTCTGTTAAATTATCTCATTGCTGTTTTCATGTCAGGACTCTACAAAACAACACAGGTCAATCTCCTAAGTATGGAACAGGGAATTCTCTTCATATTCTGAAGAGAGATGACACCATGCAAAATTGTGCCACAGGTGAAGCTGACCTTCACTCTGTCCCACATCCACCTGCAGCCCAGGGTTTTGCTTTCATCTCAGCAAGAATATTAGCAGATTAGACTTCAGGTCACTGTCATACAGGATGTTTGAAGGCTTTGCGGGGGCACCTTGGTACTTGTTTCTAAAGGCCACCTCAGAGGTCTGGGGGGTCAGATGGAACAGGCAAACATCTGCCTTATTCCTGAGGGTGAAGACTAGAAACTGCACCTCAGTTTTCTTTGCCTATGAAGAAAGAGTGATTTTAAAACAGCACTTGATCTGACTGAAGAAAGTCTCTGAAGTGATGAGAAACAGAGGTGTGAATGGATAGTGCTCATCTTACACTCTGGAAATTGTGTGTTCATTCACTTTTTTTTTTTTTCATTCACTTTTTTGACCAAAATTTATTGAGTGCATCCTGTATGCCGGCATCATTCAAAGTGACACTCATAACAGGAAACTTATATTCCGCTGTTTTACATTTTAAATATTATATGGATTTACAACAGAATTAAAGGAGGTTGGGAAGGAACCTTTCTCTTTTTTGGTACTTCTTAGTAATGAGTCATCACAGAACATTCTAGAACCATAGTGTGGCTGGTAACCTACCTAGATCACTCAGGGAGCTCAGAACATGTCCATTTTTTCTAATTGGTCAATGAACTAGGAGCTCAGACTAGGAGGATAGAGGTAAGTAATTGGTATTTCACATGGTAGGTAAACTCTGAAATATGAAATGAATTATTTAACTCAGTAATCAACAAGTTTCAACTTCTCTTGGTTGTATTAGTTTCCTGGGGCTGCCTTAGCAAAACACAACAAATTAGGAAGCTTAAAACAACAGAAATTTATTCTGTCACAGTTCTGAAGACTAGAAATCTTAAACCAAGGTTTTGACGGGACCATGATCCCTCTGAAAACTCTTGGGAAGAATCCTTCCTTGCCAGCAATCCTGGGCATTACTTGGTTTTTGGTAGAACAACTTCAATCACTGCTTTTATCCTCATAAGTCCTTAGTCCCTGTGTGTTTTCAGATCTTTCTCTTATAAGGACACCAGTCCTTGGGTTTAAGACCTGCCTTCATCCAGTATGATCTTGTCTTAATTATGTCTGCAAAGACTTATTTCCAAGTAAGGTAATATTCACAGGTAGTGGGCATTAGGGCATCAACATATCTTTTGGGGGAACGCAGCTCAAACCATGACACAGTTAAATCAAGGGATGCCATGAGAGATGGTGAAAGGAGTAACATATCGAGGTGCAGGTAACAAGGTCTGCATTATCCATACAGAGTTTAAAAGCAGTTTTATTATCACCATGATCCCAGAATTCTAAGCAACATCAGTGGTCAAGTAGCCCTCCCTACCACAGGACCTCCTGCCACTCCTATCGCACTCCTCCTACTTCCACCTGAACAGTGGTGTACATCACTTGTATTCATTTACTAAGGCTGCCATGACAAAGTTTCACAGACTGGGTGATTTAAACTACAGCAATAAAACTTCTCCCAGTTCTAGAGGCAAGTCCAAGATCAAGGTATTGGCTAAGTTGCTTTCTTCAGAAGCTTCTCTCCTTGGCTTGTAGGTGGTCATTCTCTCCCTCTGTTTTAGCAAGTTCTTCTTCCTGTATGTGTCTGTGTTCAAATTTCCTCTTATGAGGATATAAATCATGTTGGATTAGAGTTCATCCTAATTACCTTATTTTAACTTAATCAGCTCTTTAAAGATCGTATCTCCAAATAGAGCCATAGTCTCAGATAATGGGGATTAGAACATCAACATATGATTTGGGGGGTATATAATTCAACCCATAACACCACCCAATTCATCTACTAAATATTTTAGCTCATATTATAGTAGAAACGAAAACCCTACTTTTTCCAAGAAAATGTTCTCATGTTTAACCAATGTTCTATTATCCCACCTATTACTGTAGCACTTCACAAATGTTTCCTAGTTTCACAGCCATTACTGGGTAACAGAATCTCGTGGTGAAGTAAGTTTTAGAGCAAAAAAAATAACAAAGCTCCCAAACTTATTTTATAATGGAACCCCTTTCTCAATGATTTCTCCAGTAATGCTTTTCAGAAAAACACTCTATAGAACAAAGTTGAACAAAGCTTACTTATGGCAATTGTGGTGATGGAGCACCTGGGTGGCTCAGTTGGTTAAGCGACTGCCTTCAGCTCAGGTCATGATCCCAGAGACCCAGGATCGAGTCCCACATCAGGCTCTCTGCTCGACAGGAAGCCTGCTTCTCCCTCTCTCACTCCTCCTGCTTGTGTTCCCTCTCTGGCTGTGTTTTTCTCTGTCAAATAAATAAAATCTTAAAAAAAAATTGTGGTGATATTGTTAGGAATATATTTAACTGCTCTTAAAAACAAATAATGTTAATTGTCATTAAAAATCATAATAATCTTTTGTGTATATTTTACTACATATGAATATAAATACAAAATAAAAATAAATAAAAAGTAAAATTGCTAGGACTCGTTTTATGAATTGAGTCTGGGACACAAGTATGAACTTGAAAGCTGAAAAAGAGCTAATTGATATTAACCCAATGTCAGCTAATTGAGAACCACTGGCTCACAGAACTCATAGGTAACTGAAGGTAAAGGTTGCATATCCCAATAAGGGCTTTGAATGACCATAGATCCACTAGGAAAAAAAAAGTATGAAGAATGAAATAAAATCACCCTAAGTTTGACCAACCAGAAGATCATCATACACATCTCAAAATGTTTTCATTCTTTTTACTCTGCTCACCTAGGTTTACTACATAACTGATATAGCACATATTAAGTTCTATGCCCTATTTCATAGATGAGTGATGTTGAACATCTTTTCATGTGTCTATTGGGCCATCTGTATGCCTTTGAAAAAATGTATATTCAGATCCTCTGCCAATTTTTTAATCAGATTGTTTTATTTTTCAAGTTGAGTTGTAGGAATTCTTTATATATTTTGAATATTAATCCCTTATGAGATGCACCATTTGTAAATATCTACTCTAATTCAGTAGGTTGCTTTTCATTTGTTGATAGTTTCTTAACTGTGCAAACGCTTTTTAGTTTGATGTAGTCCTAATTGTTTATTTTTGCTTTTGTTGCCCATCACTGATGAGATACATACAAAAAATACCACTATGACCAATATCCAAAAGACCATGTTTTCTATTAAAAGTTTCATGGTTTAAGGTCTCACATTCATGCCCTTAATTCATTTTGAGTTTATTTTTTTGTGTATGGTGTAAGAAAGTGGTCCAGTTTCATTCTTTTGCATATTCATGTCCAGTTTTCTTCAACACCATTTATTGAAGAAAATTATTTTACTGATTGTATATTCTTGCCTCTTTGTTTTAGATTAATTGATCATATAAGAATGGATTTGTTTTTTTTTATTATGTTAGTCACCATACAATACATCATTAGTTTTTGATGTAGTGTTCCAAGATTCATTGTTTGCATATAACACCCAGTGCTCCATACAATACATGCCCTCCTTAATACCCACCACCAGGATCACCCATCCCCCCCACCCGCCTCCCCTCTAAGTGTGAGTTTATTGCTGGGCTTACTAGTCTGATTCATTGATCTATGAGTCTACATTTGTACCAGTAACAAATGGTTTTGTTTATCACAGCTTTACAGTAGATCTTGTAATTGGGGATGTGATGCCTTCAGTTTTGTTCTCTTTCTCAAGATTGTTTTGGTTATTTGGGGTTATTTGGGGTTCCATACGAATTTCAGTATTATTTGTTATAGTTCTGTAAAAAATGCTGTTAGAACTTTGATAGGGATAACATTGAAACTATATATTCCTTTGGGTAGTGTAAGAATTTTAACAATATTAAAATTGATGAACATGGAATATCTTTCTATTTCTTTGTGTCATCTTCAATTTCTTTTATCCATGCCTTACGTTTTCAGAGTACAAGTTTTTTACCGGCTTGGTTACATTTATTACTAGGTAATTTTTTGGTGCAATTATAAATAGAATTTTTAAAAATTTTTCTTTCTGCTACTTTATTAGTATACAGAAACACAACAGATTTCTGTATATTAATTCTATATCCTGCAAGTTCACTAACTTCATTATTTCATATAATTTTTGGTGGAGTCTTTAGGGTTTTCTTTTTTTTTTTTAAGATTTTATTTATTTGACAGAGAGAAACACAGCCAGAGAGGGAACACAAGCAAGGGGAGTGAGAGAGAGAGAAGCAGGCTTCCTGCCGAGCAGGGAGCCCGATGTGGGACTCGATCCCCGGTCTCCGGGATCATGCCCTGAGCCGAAGGCAGTCGCTTAACCAACTGAGCCACCCAGGTGCCCCTCTTTAGGGTTTTCTGTGTATAGTATCATGTCATCAACACAAGTTTTACTTCTTCCTTACCAATTTGGATGCACCTCCCTTTTTTTCCATCTTTTATTTCTTTTTGTCTTTTTTGTTTGGTTTGTTTGTTTGATTGATTATTGTGGCTAGGACTTGAAATACTATGTTGAATCAAAGTGGTGAGTAGATATTCTTGTCTTGTCCCTGACCTTACAGGAAAAAGCTCTTAGTTTTGCACCACTGAGTATGATGTTGTGGGTTTTTCTTATATGGCCTGTACTATGTTAAGGTATGTTTCCTCTAAACCCACTTTGTTGAGAGTTTTTATCATGAATAGATGTGGCATTTTTTTTTCAAATGCATTTTCTGCATCTACTGAAATAATCATATAATTCTTATCCTTTGTTTTGTTAATGTAGTATATCATACTGATTGATTTGTGAATATTGAGTCATCTAGTAACACTGAAACAAATCCCACTTGATCATGGTGAATGATCCTTTTAATGTATTGCTGAATGTGGTTTGCTAATATTTAGCTGAAGACTTTTGCACCAATAGAGGATATTGGCCTCTATTTTTATTTTTTGTAACATCTTTGTCTGGTTTTGGTATCAAGGTAATGTTGGCCTCATAGAATGTATTTGGAAGCTTTCCTTCCTCTTTTATTGTTTGCAACAGATCAAGGAGAATGGGTATTAACTGCTTTTTAAATGTTCAATAGAATTTGACCTATCAATTTTTCAAGTCCTAAACTTTTGATCTTTGGGAGTTTTTTTTTTATTACCAGTTCAATTTTATCTGTTTAGATTTCCTATTCTTCCTCATTCAATTTTGGAAGATTTTATGTTTCTAGGAATTAATCCCTTGCTTCTATGTAGTCCAATTTGTTGGCATATAATTTTTTTCATAATAATTTATTTTATTTTTTCAGTGTTCCAAATTCATTGTTTATGCCCCACACCCAGTGCTCCATGCAATTTGTGCCCTCAATACCCACCACCAGGCTCACCCATCCTCCCACCCCTCCCTTCCAAATCCCTCAGTTTGTTTCTCAGAGGCCATGGTCTCTCATGTTTCATCTCCCTCCCTGATTTACCCCAGTTCACATTTCCTTTCCTTCTCTTAATATCCTCCATGTTTCTCCTTATGCTCCACAAGTAAGTGAAACCATATGATACTTGACTTTCTCTGCTTGGCTTATTTCACTCAGCATAATCTCCTCCAGTCCTGTCCATGTGTATACAAAGGTTGGGTATTCATCCTTTCTGATGGAGACGTAATATTCTATTGTATATATGTACCATATCTTCTTTATCCATTCATCTGTTAAAGAGCACCTTGGCTCTTTCCACAGCTTGGCAATTGTGGCCATTGCTGCTATGAACATTGAGGTACATTTGACCTTTCTTTTCACTACCACTGTATCTTTGGAGTAAATACTCAGTAGTGCAATTGCAGGGTCATAGGGTAGCTCTATTTTTAATTTTTTAAAGAATCTTCACACTGTTTTCCAAAGCGGCTGCACCAACTTGCATTCCCACCAATAGTGTAAGAGGGTTCCCTTTCTCCACAGCCTCTCCAACACTTGTTGTTTCCTGTCCTGTTAATTTTGGCCATTCTAACTGGTGTAAGGTGTATCTCAATGTGGTTTTGATTTGAATTTCCCTGATGGCTAATGATGATGAACATTTTTTTCATGTGTCTGTTAGCCATTTGTATATCTTCTATGGAGAAGTAGCTGTTCATGTCTTCTGCCCATTTTTTTTATGTGATCATCATTTATTCTTGCCTAATGTTGAGACCTTTCATCCATTTTGAGTTTATCTTTGTGTATGGTGTAAGAGAATGGTCTGTTTCATTCTTCCATATGTAGTTGTCCAATTTTCCCAGCACCATTTATTGAAGGACTGTCTTTTTCCACTGGATATTTTTTCCTGCTTTGTTGAAGATTATTTGACCATAGAGTTAAGGGCCCATATCTGGACTCTCTACTCTGTTCCATTGGTCTATGTGTCTGTTTTTGTGCCAGTACCATACTGTCTTGGTAATCACAGCTTTGTAATAAAGCTGGCATATAATTATCAATAGTTTTCTTTTATAATCCTTTGTTTTCTGTGGTATCATTTGTAACCTCTACTCTTCTGTTAATGATTTTATTTATTTGTGTCCTCTCTTTTTTCTTGGTAAATCTGGCTAAAGTCTTGCCAATTTTGTCTATCTTTTTTCAAAGAACTAGCTCTTAATCATCTTTTCTATTTTTTTTAAGTCACTATGTTATTTATTTCTGCTCTGATCTTTATTATTTCTTTCCTTCTACGAATCTTGGGCTTTGTTTCTTCTTTTTCTTTAGGTAAACTGTTAGGTGTAAGGTTACATTGTTTATTCGAGATTTTCTTATTTCTTGAGGTAGGCCTGAATCACTGTAATGTTTCTCTTAGAATAACTTTCATTGCATCCCAAAGATTTTGGTCCATTGTCTTTTCATTTTCATTTATCTCTATGTATTTTTTTTACTTAGTCTTTCATTTCTTCATTGACCTATTGGCTATTTAGTAACATGTTGTTTACCTGCCATGTGTTTGTAGGATTTTTTTTTCAGTTTTGTATATGTATGTGTAATTTTTAGTTTCATACTAGTTTTGTGGTTGAAATAGATGCATGATATGATTTCAGTTTTCTTAAATTTATTGAGACTTATTTGTGGCCTAACATGTGATCTCTTCTGAAGAATGGTCCATGTGGACTTAAAGAATGTGTATTCTGTTGTTTTGGGATGGAATATTGTGTATATATCTGATAAGTCCATCTAGTCTAATGTGTCATTCAAAGACACTCTTTCCTTATTGATTCACTGCCTGGATAATATACCCATTGATGTAAATGGGTTGCTAAAAGTCTCCTACTATGATTGTAGCACTGTGAATCTCTCCCTTTATGTCTGTCAGTATTTGCTTTATTTATCTATGTGCCTCAATGTTGGGCGTATAGATACTATCACCTTGCTGGATTGAGCCCTTTAATCGGTATGTAATGCCCCTCTTTGTCTCGTGTTGCAATCTTTGTTTTAAAGTTTATTTTGTCTACAATGGAACAGAGTGGAGAGCCCACATATGGACCCACAAATCTATGGTCAAATCATCTTTGACAAAGCACGAAGAAATATCCAGTGGAGAAAGGACAGTATCTTCAATAAATAGTGCTGGGAAAATTGGACAGCTACATATAGAAGAATGAAACTAGACCATTCTCTTACACCACACACAAAGGGAAACTCAAAATGGATGAACGACCTCAATGTGAGGCAGGAATCCATCAAAATCCTAGAAGAGAACATAGGCAGTAACCTCTTTGACATTGGCCACAGCAACTTCTTTCAAGACACATCTCCAAAGGCAAAGGAGACAAAAGTGAAAATGAACTTCTGGGACTTCATCAAAATAAAAAGCTTCTGTACAGCAAAGGAAACAATCAACAAAACAAAGAGGCAACCTACAGAATGGGAGAAGATATTTGCAAATGACACTACAGACAAAGGGCTGGAATCCAAGATCTATAAAGAACTACTCAAACTCAACACCCAAAAAGAAGATGAACACATCAAAAAATGGGCAAGAGACATGAAGAGGCACTTCTCTGTAGAAGATATACAAATGGCCAACAGACACATGAAAAAATGTTCAGCGTCACTAGCTATCAGGGAAATTCAAGTCAAAACCACTCTAAGATACCACCTTACACCAGTCAGAATGGCCAAAATTAACAGGACAGAAAACAACAAGTGTTGGAGAGGCTGCGGAGAAAGGGGAACCCTCTTACACTGTTGGTGGGAATGTAAACTGGTGCAGCCGCTTTGGAAAACAGTGTGGAGATTCCTTAAAAAATTAAAAATAGAGCTACCCTGTGACCCTGCAATTGCACTACTGGGCATTTACCCCAAAGATACGGATGTAGTGAAAAGAAGGGCCATATGCACCCCAATGTTCATCGCAGCAATGGCCACAATCGCCAAACTGTAGAAAGAGCCAAGGTGTCCATCAACAGATGAATGGATAAAGAAGATGTGGTACATATATACAATGGAGTACTATGCCTCCATCAGAAAGGATGAATATCCAACTTTTGTAGCAACATGGACTGGACTGGAAGAGATTATGCTGAGTGAAATAAGCCAAGAAGAGAAAGACAAGTATCACATGGTT
>PITA01026911.1:0-10732 GCA_004023965.1 Spilogale gracilis
GAAAACAATTTACCATGCTCATGGACGTAAAAAGAAAGCTGAGTGACAATCCTTCTATCAGACAAGTTAGATTTTAAGCCGAAGACTATAGTAAGAGATGAGGAAGGACACTGTATCATACTTAAAGGGTCTGTCCAACAAGAAGATCTAACAATTTTAAATATCTATGCCCCTAACATGGGAGCAGCAATTATATAAACCAATTAATCACTAAATCAAAGAAACACATCGACAATAATACAGTAATAGTGACTTTAATATCCCTCTCACTGAAAGGGACAGATCATCTAAGGGGAAAATGAACAAGGAAATAAAGGCTTTAAAGGACACACTGGACCAGATAGGCATCACAGATATGTGCAGAACATTCCATCCCAAAGCAACAGAACACACATTCTTCTCCAGTGCACATGGAGCATTCTCCAGAATAGATCACATCCTGGGTCACAAATCAGGTCTCAACTGGTACCAAAAGATTGGGATCATTCCCTGCACATTTTCAGGCCACAGTGCTTTGAAACTAGAATTTAACCACAAGAGAAAAGTTGGACAGAACTCAAATACGTGGAGGCTAACGTGTATCCTACTAAAGAGTGAATGGGTCAACTATGGAATTAAAGAAGAATTAAGAAAATCCATGGAAACAAATGAAAATGAGAACACAAGTGTTCAAAATCTTTGGGACACAGCAAAGGCAGTCCTGAGAGGAAAGTATATAGCAATACAAGCCTTTCTCATGAAACAAGAAAAGTCTCAAGTACACAACCTAACCCTACACCTAAAGGAGCTGGAGAAAGAACAGGAAAAAAAAAAGCGCCAAAACCCAGGTAGCAGGAGAAGAGAAGTAATAAAGATCAGAGCGGAAATCAATGAAATAGAACCCAAAGGAACAGTAGAACAAATCAACAAAACTAGGAGGTGATTCTTTGAAAGAATTAACAAAACTGATAAACCCCTGGCCAGACTTAGCAAAAAGAAAAGAGAAAGGATCCAAATTAAAAAGTCATGAATGAAAGAGGAGAGATCACAACCAATACCAAAGAAATACAAACAATTATAGGAACATATTATGAGCAGCTATACATCAGCAAATTTGATAATCTGGAAGAAATGGATGTATTCCTTGAGACTTATAAGATTGAAGTAGTCATTAAAAATCTTCAAACAAACAAGAGCCTGGGGCCAGATGGCTTCCCAGGGGGAATTTCTTCAAACATTTAAAGAAGAATTAGTACCTATTGTCCTGAAACTGTTCCAAAAAATAGAAATGGAAGAAAAACTCCCAAACTCATTTTATGAGGCCAGCATTACCTTGATCCCCAAACCAGACAAAGACCCCATCAAAAAGGAGAATTACAGACCAATATCCTTGATGAACACAGATGCAAAAATTCTCACCACAATACTAGCCAATAGGATCCAACTGTACTGTACATTAAAGAGAATACTCACCATGACCAAGTGGGACTTATTCCTGGGCTGCAATGTTGGTTCAACATCCACAGATCAATCAATGCGATACAGTACATTAATAAAAGAAAAAAAACAAGAACCATATGATCCTCTCAATAGATGCTGAAAGATCATTTTACAAGTACAGCATTCTTTCTTGATCAAAACTCTTCACAGTGTAGGGATAGAGGGTACATACCTCAATATCATAAAAGCCATTTATGAAAAACCCATAGTGAATATCATTCTCAATGGGGAAAAACAGAAAATTTCCCTAAGGTCAGGAATACAGCAGGGCTGTCTACTATCACCACTGCTATTTAATATAGTACTGGAAGTCATAGCCTCAGCAATCAGACAGCAAAAAGAAATAAAAGGTATCTGAATCAGCAGAGAAGAAGTCAAACTCTTACACACTTTCCAGATGATATGATACTTTATGTGGAAAACCCAAAATACTCTACTCCAAAACTGCTAGAACACATACAGGAATTCAGTAAAGTGTCAGGATACAAAATCAATGCACAGAAATCAGTTGCATTTCTATACACCAACAGCAAGACAGAAGGAAAAGAAATTAAAGAGTGGATCCCATTTACAATTGCACCCAAAACCATAAGATACCTAGGTATAAATCTGTACTCAGAAAACTATAAAGTATTCATGCAAGAAATTGAGGAAGCCACCAAGAAATGGAAAAACATTCCTTGCTCATGGATTGGAAGGACAAATATTGTGAATATGTCTATGCTACCTAGAGCAATCTACACATTTAATGCAATCCCTATCAAAATAGCATCAATGTTTTTCAAGGAAATAGAACAAATAATCCTAAAATTTATATGGAAACAGCAAAAACCCCAAATAGCCAGAGGAATGTTGAAAAAGAAACCCAAAGTTGGAGGCACCAAAATTCCAGACTTCAAGCTCTATTCCAAAGCTTTAATCATCAAGACAGTATGGCACTGGCACAAAAACAGACACATAGATCAGTGGAACAGAATAGAGAGCCCAGAAATGGACCCTCAACTCTATGTTCAACTCATCCTTGCCAAAGCAGGAAAGGATCTCCAATGGAAAAAAGACAGTCTCTTCAGCAAATGGTGTTGGGAAAATTGGACAGCCACATGCAGAAGAATGAAACTAGACCATTTCCTTACACCACACACAAAGTAGACTCAAAATGGATGAAAGACCTCAGTGTGATACAGGAATCCATCAAAATCCTTGAGGAGTACACAGGCAGCAACCTCTTCGATCTCAGCTACAGAAACTTCTTCCTAGAAACATCAGCAACGGCAAGGGAAGGAAGGGCAAAAATGGACTAAAAATGGACTTCATCAAGATCAAAAGCTCCTGCACAGCCAAAGGAAACAGGGAACAAAACCAAAGGACAACCGACAGAATGGGAGAAGATATTTGCAGATGACATGTCAGATAAAGGGTTGGTATCCAAAATCTATAAAGAAGTTATCAAACTCAAAACCCAAAGAACAAATAATCCAATCAAGAAATGGGCAGAAGACACGAACAGACATTTCTGCAAAGAACACATCCAAATGACCAACAGACACATAAAAAAGCGCTCTACATCACTCAGTATCAGGGAACTACAAATCAATACCACAGCCAGATACCTCACACCACTCAGAATGGATAAAATTAACAAGTCAGGAAACGACAGATGTTGGTGAGGATGTGGGGGAAAGGGGAACCCTCCTCCACTGTTGGTGGGAATGAAAGCTGGTGCAACCATTCTGGAAAACAGTATGGAGCTTACTCAAAAAGTTGAAAATAGAGATACCCTATGACCCAGCATTCATACTACTGGGTGTTTACCCTAAAGATAAAATGTAGGGATCCATGGGGGAATATGCACCCAAATGTTTATAGCAGCAATGCCCACAATAGCCAAACTATCAAAAGAACCTAGATGTCCATCAACAGATGAATAGATAAATAAGGTGTGGAATATATATATACAATGGACTACTGTGCAGCCATCAAAAAGAAATGAAAGCCTGCCATTTGTAACGATGTGGATGGAACTGGAGACATTATGCTGAGTGAAATACATCAGTCAGAGAAAGATCTGTCTGAGATCTTATGATCTCTCTGATAGGAATTTGAGAGGCAGGGCAGGGCGTCATGGAGGGTAGGAAGGGAAAAAAATGAAACAAGATGGAACCGGCGAGGGAGACGAATCATAAGAGACTCTTAATCCTGTAAACAAACTGAGAGTTGCTGGGGGGTGGGGGGCAGGGAAAAGGTATGGAAAAAATTAAAAAATAAAAATAAATAAATAAAATGCAGACTTGGATTCACCAAATCTGGAAGGGTGTTTAAGACTCAGCATTTCTACATTGGGGAGAAAATTGGGCTAGATAATAAGATTATTTTTGATAGACTGGAGAAAGAAAGAGGGAAATTTATAAATGCTGGCAACTTAATAAATTTTGTTTCCTTGCATAGGAACATGTTCTAGCCCTGTGCTTCACACAATATATTGCTTAATAAAATAAAGGATGAATTTTAAAATAGTCTGCAGAGAAAAAAAGTCATCCCTAATCCGTGCTCCTCTGCCTCTCTTCAGTTTACCTCTTTGAGGGCTAATCATGACACCTAATTTGGCATCCAATTATGTTGCCTCATACTGTCTCATAATGTGTCCATGTATGCATGTACTGTGCACCTGTCGAGGCAGGCACCACACCTCTTATTTCTTAGTGTCTCTGTTGAGGCACCTCATGAACAGAGTTAGGGCCTCCACATCTCTGTCCTACTCTGCCCCCCTGTCACAGAGATCGGTGAGATGCAACAAGGAGCCAGGGACCCAGCTGCCCCTCTTCTCCAGGGCCTGGTGTGAGAGGGAAATTTAGTGCTTATCTTGTTTTGAGCTGCTCTTTATATTCCCCAGCAGGTGCCCTGCCAAAGTTTAGAGCAAACAGTTTTAGAAACTCTTCCCTAGTACCAGGGCCCTAAGGGCGGCACTGCTCAGCACTTCTCTGGTCCCCAGGGAGCTTCTGAGCTCATCTCAGTAAAACTTTAATGCCTGGAAGTCAATTAGAGTGATTTCTTCTGTAATCAAAAGAGGCGATGCTTTTATTGGAAAGGCGCAAACTAGAGGGGAGGATGGCAGCTGTGTGAGGCGCTCCAGCTAATGGCTTGGGCTGGGAATGTTCTTTCCACTCAGTCAGGCCATATCTCCCAGGCATCAAGGCGAGGGGGCTGTGAAGTGGGCAGGGAGGGAAACAGATGGTAGGTGGTCTCTACGATTATCCCTAGAGTGTACTGAAGAGTTCTCAGAGCCAGTTTATGCCCTTGCTTTCCTGGACCCCCGGCCAGATCCACCGAGTCAGAATAATGCCCCAGCTCTCATCTTACAGAGGAGGCACTGAGGTTCAGAGAGGTTAATAGGCACCGCACTGGAAAACATTGTTTGTCTGCTTCTTTCCAGAAAGCAGACCCAGCTGGAGTGAGGAGTGTGAATGAGGAATCGGGAAGCCCTGCTCTCTCTAAGCACATCCTCTGCAAGTGTCACCTTTTTGTTGTCTGTAAAGGGAATTCTGGAAAGCTGTTAGAAGAAGTCATGTGAAATTTACGACTTAAACATTAGAGGGCAGATGCACGGCTTGCCCATGTCTATTACAGTTCTTACTGCATAACAAGTCACCCAAAACTGATGGTCTTCCAACAACCATTTTATTATATTCACTGGTTGTGTGGCTCTGGAATTCAGGCAAGGCAACAATGAGGATGTGGTATGAGGTATGTCTGTTCCATGATGTCTGGGGCATCAGTTGGGAAAACTAAGTGGTGGGGGTCACTTGACAGCTGGGGCTAAAATCTTCTAAGGTTCCAACTGGTTGGATGTTGCTTATCACATGGCTGGAAGTTGATTCTGGCTGTCATCTGGGAGTTCAGCTAGGGTAGTTGATTAAAGCCTCACTCCACATATGGTCCCGTAGCATGGCAGTCTCGAGATATTTGGTGTTCTTATATGGGGGCTGGCTTTTCCCGGAGTGAGCATCCCAGGAGAGCCCGACAGACCTTTATTGATATGGCATCACTCCTACTCCATTCTATTGATCAAAGCAATCACAAGCCTGCCCAGACTCAAAGGAAGGGACACAGACACCTAACTCTCAGTAGTGCCAAAGAACATGCAGCCATTTAACATGCAGAACATTTAAAAAAATTACTGTATTGTATTGTCTTGTTTCTTTGTCCTTATTCCTTTTTTTTTTATATGACCCTACTAATTCCTAATTAGTTCAGAAATTGTAGTTGGAGGGGTGCCTGGGTGGCTCAGTTAGTTGGGCGACTGCCTTCGGCTCAGGTCATGATCCCGGAGACCCGGGATCGAGCCCCACATCGGGCTCCCTGCTCAGCGGGAAGCCTGCTTCTCCCTCTCTCACTCCCCCTGCTTGTGTTCCCTCTCTGGCTGTGTTTCTCTCTGTCAAATAAATAAAATATTAAAAAAAAAAAAGAAATTGTAGTTGGAGTCAACAGGTGCTGAAATCCTGCTTTGCCACTAACTAGCTATGTGACCTTGGAAAAGTTACTGTAACCCATAGAAATTTGTTTTCTTATTTATAAAATAATTTATTATAAAATATAATTTTATTATATATTTTTATTACATATTTTATTATAAAATAAATACACTTTTAGATATCTTTTGTCACTTATAAAATATCTTTAAAATGTAGCTGTCCTAAAAAACTCTGAACAGCATTATTGGAAAGGAATGAAATACTTCCAAACTGTAGGCAGAACTCTTGTTGGGCAGAGGCTTGGTAACAATGGAGATATGTGGAGAGGCCGTTGAGAACATGGTGAGGAAATGGAGTGAGTCTGCACAGAGGTGAGAGGCTTGTGTGGGACCCTCTGAGACAGGAAGAAACTGGAAGGTGATCCAAGAGGATAGCTTCAGGCTGCAGGACTTCCACTGATGCCCAAGACAGGATGAATATTGTAAGGATGAGGAATGGGATAGTCCAGAAACTCTGATGATAGAGACTACAGAATATGTACTCTGCCAGGGAGGTGAGAAGATGAAAATGCTGTGGCTCAGAGAGTAAGGGATGGATAATAAATAGAGGAAGGAAGAGTATTTCTCCTTCAGGGTCTTCTGTGGCTCAGCCCAGGGCTGCAGGGGGCACATACAAAGACTGGTTAGATGAATGTCAATGGCAGGCATCAAAGCTGTGGGAAGGGGAAGTAACAGGTAGGCAGGGCTGGTTTGTATAGCCGCACAGAGCCTTGCACTTAGAAAGGACTTGCACTTGATTTAATGCTCTGCTATCACCATTTTGAAATTCGTAATAATTTATGAACAAGGAATCTCACAGTTCCATTTGCACTAGGCACTGCAAATTATGTACCTGGTCCTGCAGCCAGGGCAGTTTGACTGTGGCCTTCAGGCTTAATCCCGAGGCTCAGCTGCAGAATTTGTGCCCAAATCCCTCAGGGGATAGCAAAGTCGAGGTATGTGCTTCTATGGATGGAGGCTGAAGATGGGGACAGAAGGGGAAATGTCCTGCTGTGAAGTTAGATGGGTATAAGGCATGGTCCTTTGTTAAGAGAACTCTTGTATAAGGACAGGGCTGGCCCAAGAGAGCATCTGGTCTCTCAAGCAGACCTGGGTCTTTACAGAGCCTGGTCTTTGCATTTTTAAAGTAAGACTCAGTAAATCTGATCAGTTAGCACTCACGGAAGTGTCAATGCCCAGAGTGAGTTTGATAGTTTTCTCTGGTTGAGAATCTTGGAACTCAAGTTACAACCCTTCAGTTCATCCAGGGGTGGATAGCTTTCTCCTTCCTGTACAGCTGCTTAGGAGCCAACTCTTGGCTCTTGGAGTGTCTTGGGAGATTAATACCTTCCTCAATACTCAACCCACATTCTTTGCGGTGTCTTTGAGAAATTTCAGGCACTGGGAGAGATCCTGTCACCAGTGGCAGAAGACATAAACTAGGAATATGGGTCCTAGGTATGCCCATGCCTTTAGCTAGCCCGACAAAGTCACAGTGATTCCTCTAACACAAGGGAGGGCTGTGTGTGTGGGGGGTGCTTGCCTCTCAACACTGACTAGTCGCCTTGGTTGATGTCTTTTACATCTTTAGGTCCAGGCTTCCTCTTCCTTCAACAGATATGGTCACTTCCCCACATCATGGTTCATTAGTTCTTGTGGGATCCTCCATATATTATGAACCCCAGGAGGGCTTTGTGTCTCTCCAGCCGAACTCCCCCTTCAATGGGGGAACATCGGATCCCACTGAAGTCCATTCCACACATCTGGAATCTCTCCCTCTGACTCATTTATATCTCCAAAATCTAACCATTCTGCTCCAGCCCTGCCTATTCTCCAGGTCCCTTCTTCTAGTCAGGCCCCACTGACACCCTGACTGGCTCTGTCTACACTGTGTTCTGGCATCTGAGTGAAAAGTGCGGGAACCAAAGCCCTAGTGTTTCTTGTCTCCTGGGATTATGCCCCCTCTCATTGAATAGTGACCAGTGTTACTTGCCTGAAGTAATGCATCTGCCCTGTTGCGTAAGGACGCACAAGTAGGTTGTGGAAGGGTCCAGGTAGTGAGTAATGGAAGTTTCCTACCAATGGCCAGCACTGACCAGTGAGTGAAACACCTGCAAAGTCCACCAGCCCCAACCAAGCCTTCAGGTGATGTGGCCCCAGTCAACAGCTTGAGTGTAGCCTCATGAGAAAACATGAGTCAGAAGCACCCAGCTAGCCACTCCTGAATTCTTGACCCACAGAAACAGTGAGACTAATGACAGTTTATTGTTATTTTAAGCCACTAAAGTTTGTGGTCATTTATTATGTAGTGATAGATGACTAAAACAATGACAAGTCTCTCCCATGGTTTTCACCATCCCAGCAAATGGCAGTTATGGAGTTGGTTCAGTCCAAAATCTAAGGGTAAAGCTTGATTCTTCTCTTCCCCTCACACCCTACATCAACAAGTGTTTTTCTTTCTTTCTTTCTTTCTTTCTTTCTTTCTTTCTTTCTTTCTTTCTTTCTTTCTTTCTTTCTTTCTTTTTTTAAGAGAGAAGGAGAGAGGCAACCCATATGGGGAGGAGGAGGAGAAGGGGCATAGGAGGAGGGAGAGAGAAAATCTTAAGCAGTAGCCATGTCCAGCCTAGGGCCCAAGGTGGGGCTTGATCTCATGACCCTGAGATCATGACCTGAGACAAAACCAAGAGTTGGATACTTAACTGACTAAGCCATCAAGGTGCCCCCATCAACAAGTTTTTTTAAGACAATTTTTCCTTAAAATCATATTGCAAATCTGTTTATTCTTCTCCACCTCCACTACTCTGACTTGCACCCAAGTCATGGTCACATCTTCCTGGACACCTGAAATGGTATCCTCACTGGTGTTATTACACTTTCTATACTTGTCTTCCACAGGAAATTCTCAAGATAGCCAGCAAGAAAGATTTTTTTTTTTAAATCAGAATATATCACTCTGTTCAAACCCTCCAGTGTCTCTTGCCACATCACAAAACCCAAACCTCTCACTACAGCCTTAGGATGCTTCAGGATCCAAGTTCTGCTTAGCTCTATGCTCTCATCTTATTCTACTCTCTTGCTCAACTACTTGGCTCTAGTCACATTGGCCTCCTTGCTGCTCCTTTATGATGTTCCCCTCGCTCAAGGCTTTGCATGTCTTGCTGCCTTCTTAGAATGCTTTTTTCCATCATTTGCCTGCCTTGTTTGCATACTTTATTGAAGGCTCAGCAGAAATTTCACCTCCTTAGAAAGGCCTTTCTTGACAATTCAATATAACCAACTCCCTTTCACCATCTACTCTCTTGTCCTCACCAGTGAAGTACCATATTGAACTTAGGGTTCTTTGGTTGACAGCAATGAAACCAGTTATTTATGACTTATTTTATTATTTTATTTTATTTGGGGGGGGTGGAAAGGGCAGAGGGAGAGGGAAAGAAAGAAGGAGAGAGAGAGAATCTTTTTTTTTTCTTTTCCTTTCTTTCTTTTTTTTTATTGTTACTTAAATTTTTTTCCCAGTGTTCCAAGGTTCATTCACCATACCCCACACCAAGTGCTCTGTGCAATAGGTGCCCCCAGTACCCACCACCAGGCTCTCTCATACCCCACCCCCTCCCTCCAAGTCCCTCAGTTTGTTTCTGTGTCCAAAGTCTCTGTTGTTTCGTTTCTCTCCCTGGATTACCCTACTTCCCATTTACTTTCCTTCTCCTACTGTCCTCTACATTACCCCTTATGCACCGCAAGTAAGTGAAACCATGTGATACTTGACTTTCTCTACTTGGCTTATTTCACTCAGCATAATCTCTTCCAATCCAGTCCATGTTGCTACAAAAGTTGGATATTCATCCTTTCTGATGGAGGCATAGTATTCCATTGTATATATGAACCACATCTTCTTTATCCATTCATCTGTTGAAGGGCACCTTGGCTCTTTCCACAGTTTGGCAATTATGGCCATTGCTGCAATGAACTTTGGGGTACATATGGTCCTTCTTTTCACTACATCTGTATCTTTGGGGTAAATGCCCAGTAGTGCAATTGCAGGGTCATAGGGGAGATCTATTTTTAATTTTTAAAGGAATATCCACACTGTTTTCCAAAGTGGCTGCACCAGCTTGCATTGCCACCAACAGTGTAAGAGAGTTCCCCTTTCTCCGCAGCCTCTCCAACATTTGTTGTTTCTTGACTTGTTAATTTTGGCCATTCTGACTGGTGTAAGGTGGTATCTCAGTGTGGTTTTGATTTGAATTTCTCTGATATCTAGTGACATTGAACATTTTTTCATGTGTCTGTTAGCCATTTGTATATCTTCTATGGAGAAGTGCCTCTTCTATGTCTCTTGCCCATTTTTTTTAATTTTTTTTTTTAAGATTTTATTTATTTGACAGTGAGAAACACAGCTAGAGAGGGAACACAAGCAGGGGGAGTGAGAGAGGGAGAAGCAGGCTTCCCACCGAGCAGGGAGTCCGATGTCTCCAGGATCATGACCTGAGCCGAAGGCAGTTGCTTAACCAACTGAGCCACCCAGGCGCCCCTCTTGCCCATTTTTTGATGTGTTCATCTTCTTTTTGGATGTTGAGTTTGAGGAGTTCTTTATAGATCTTGGATACCAGCCCTTTGTCTGTAGTGTCATTTGCAAATATCTTCTCCCATTCTGTAGGTTGCCTCTTTGTTTTGTTGACTGTTTCCTTTGCTGTACAGAAGCTTTTTATTTTGATGAAGTCCCAGAAGTTTATTTTCGCTTTTGTCTCC
>PITA01026911.1:10832-21951 GCA_004023965.1 Spilogale gracilis
TCATCCATTTCGAGTTTGCCTTTGTGTGTGGTGTAAGAGAATGGTCTAGTTTCATTCTTCTATACGTAGCTGTCCAATTTTCCCAGCACCATTTATTGAAGAGACTGTCTTTTTTCCACTGGATATTTTTTCCTGCTTTGTCAAAGATGATTTGCCCATAGATTTGTGGGTCCATATCTGGACTCTCCACTCTGTTCCACTGGTCTATTAAGAGAGAGAATCTTAAGCAGGTACCATGTCCAACCCAGGGCTCTATATCACAATCCTGATGTCATGACTTGAGCCAGAACCAAGAGTTGGTTGCTTAACCAACTGAGCCACCGAGGCCCAAATCTTTCCTATTTAAACTAAAAGAACAATTATGAGACTCCAGGGGGACCACATTTGATTGAAGGCAGTGTTGAAGAGCCAGGAAGAAGCAGGTATGGGGTAACTCTGAACAGGCAGTTTCTGAATAGAGTACCTGCCCCCTCAGTTGAAGAACAAGTAAACCCAACTGGAGACATGTGTTTTGGGACAGTTGCTAGTGAAAAGGACCCACTGGTCATAAAGTAAGACTGCTCCAGGAATCCTCCTATGGCCGAGTAGTTAAGGAGTGGGAGCAGGGAAGAAAGAAAAAGAGCTTGGGTGAAGGGTGACTACTGTAGAAACCTTCCCAAAGCAATTGGACTGAAAAGAATTAGAAATGCGATGAGCATGGCTTCACTTTGCCCATTCTTCAGGGAACAAATGAGTAAATTGGTCGTTATCTGTACCAGAGGCCCATTTGTGAAGAGAGCAATAGAAAAAGCACACAGACCTGAAGGATTTGTAAGGTGTAAGTTCATCTCTAAGTAGTTTCTGTTTCTAACTTCCTGGTGTAAGGTGGTATCTTACCTAGATAGGGTAGAACCCAATATAAGGTAGCTTAAGCAGAAAGAGTTTTTATTTTTTTTATTTTTTTTTTAAAGATTTTATTTATTTGACGGAGAGAAACACAGTCTGAGAGGAAACACAAGCAGGCAGAGTGAGAGAGGGAGAAACAAGCTTCCTGCGGAGCAGGGAGCCCGATGTGGGACTTGATCCCCGGTCTCCGGGATCATGACCTGAGCCGAAGGCAGTCGTTTAACCAACTGAGCCACCCAGGCGCCCCAGAAAGGTTTGTTTGTTTTCCAGAAAGGATTTTTAAATTTATTTTATTTCTATTTTTCACTAGAGATAGATCATTCTTTGATCTATCTATCCCACAAATATTTCCTGATGGCCAAAGGACTGGAGCCAGAAACTTCAGTTTTTAGCAACCTCTAGGGGTTCTTCCTCTGCTTCTTATAGCCTCCTTGTGAGGTAGGGACTATTATTAACTTGTAAGCAAGGAGACCAAGGCACAAAGAGGTTGAGTAACTTGCGTTAGGGTCACACCCTGTCTTGCCTCTAGGACAGGAAGGTCATTGTTCATCCTGGCACAGTCCCTGGGGGTTTCAGACTGTCCCTGTTCATCCTTCCACTACTCCCTTTCCCCATTGGAATGAGATTGAGCTCCTGGCTCAGATGAGGGCAAGCTGCACAGAGCCCAGTGTCCACTAAAACTCGCTTTCACAAGGCACAGTAGCACTCTTCCTCAGCCCCCAGCACTCCTGCTTCCTATGAGTCTTCAAAGGTGGAGGGGAATGCCCGCACTCCCTATGTGAGGCCTGACTTTTGAGGAATGGCCTGACCACTCTGGGCAGGCAGACATGGAACAAAGAACATCAACTCTCAGGGTTAGAGGTAGGATCATTACGACTATTGAATCCAGGGGCCACAAGCCCACTTGCTGCAAGAACCATTCAGGTACCATAAACAAAATAAACATTTGTGGCTAGTGGTCTCATTTAAAATAGCATAGCTTCTACTTAGCTCTGATTTTTTTTTCTGCCTTGTTGGAATGGTACCCAATATTGTCAGACTTCCTGATTTTTTTTTTTTTTTTGAGAAGTCAGGAATGTTCTTCTACCTCATCAGATCACTGTAACCATTAAATGAAATAACCTGTATGAGGTGCTTGGAGCATGTATCCAGAATTAGGCAGAAACTCTCAATAAGTGCTGCTTTGTATTATTATTACAGCCACTTCACAGATGTGGAAACCAAGGCCCAGAATGGGCTCTCCCAAGATTACAGTTGATGGTAGGTATTACATGACAGCACATGCTGCTGACCCTGTACCAGGGTCTTCCTTCCTGGATTCCCTCTCCTGCCCCCACCCCTTTCCTGAGTCATCAACCACCTTTATTATGTAGCATGGCACATTTCAGGTAATCACGTAATGCTTTGCTGTTGTACTTTCATGCAATATTTCTGTTGAGTCCCTACTTTGACAGAAATCTCCTTCCCTTAGTAAATTAAAGTATTCTTTAAGCTTACTCCAGTAGAACAGTCCATAGGTTTTTTTTTTTTTTTTTTAACATTCTTTTAGGTTCATATAGGAGTAACAGCTTTAAGGTAGCTCCCCATCCTGCTTTATTAGCTCTGTGAGGTTGTATTCTATAAACTCAGACTTTCCATTTAAATCAGGGGCTCACCTACTGTTTACCCAGGACCCATTAAACCATTAAGAAAAGTGGTGCTTAGGGGAACAGGACTATCTGTGCACTTTGTTGGGAGTAAAGCTCATTTCCTCTTGCTCTGCGGAAAATACCCTTTATACTCATTAAAAGTTCCAGGAATTCTGCATCCTGAGCTAGTCCAGGTGTGGTCCCAGCAGAGCAGGCAGCAGGAATACCATTTCCTCCAGAGTACTCAGCTTTTTGGCTTTCCCTTCCAGCTCTAAGTAGGCCTGGTGTTGACCCTCGTCCCTACTTTTGTCTTCTATTCATTCCCATAGTTTTGAGTCAGTGCTGTCTCACTTCGCACTCTGTGTCACATTCATCCCACTGATTGGAAAGTCTGAGACCAAGAGGGGGTCATTCCCTGTCCCTCATGTTTTTTGAACTGGAATTTTCTTGTTCACTGCCCTGTTGCTAGCCTCATTCTTTGCCTTAGGATGGCCACTATGGCACCTGACTTTAAAAATGTGCCATAAGTCAATGACCTGCTGCCCTTCCCCAAGACAACTCAAGACTGATCCTTAAGGACATCCCCATAGTTCTGGGCCTGGGAAGCACTGGCTTCCTTGGTTTTCAGCTCTCAGATGACAGAGCTGCGCTTCATACTAGAACTGACTTGAAGCCATTTTCCAGGTCTGTGTTTCTGAATCACTTCTTGGAAATGTGATTAAGGTGTGAAGGAAGACAGTTGCACCTTTGCATTTGTCTACCAGGTCAGGAAGTGCCACCTCTGGGTAATAAGAATTTCCCTAATAGGTGGGAAGCACGACTCTAGAGAAGGCTTATAGACACATGGTTGATTGGAGATTAGGGTTTTTCCTATTGAGGAAGATGAGGAGCCCCATCAAATAAGCTGTAACCTTGGAAACAGTGACATGGTAATGACAGACGCAGGCAGAAGGGTGGAAGTCTACAGAGGCGTAGACAAAGGAAGACCAGAGAAAACCAACATCAAGATTTATTCAGCGGCAGCCCAGGGAGTGAGACACTGTGCCTGGCATTCTTGTGTATCTCACTCTGGGTTTTAGGCACACCAGTCCTTTACTTCATCAAAAATTTCAGGCTGTGTGTAAGTTTCAGGTATAAAGTAAAATAAAAAATATGTCTACAACTGTCTTGTCCCCTGTGCCTCACTTCCACCCGCAGTGAATAAACTTGTGGTTACTGATTTGGCTTCCCTGGAATCCTGATGCTGGGAAGAGACCGCCCTTGATAGCAGTCACAATTGTTTTATTAAATAAATGAAATGTTTCTGATGCGTCAAAGCTTAGGACCCAATTCTGGGTCTGACGTGGCGGAACTGTGAGCTCCTCCCTGCTAGACCCAGCTACTTACTAGAAACTTGAAAAGCCCCCAAATCTCTCCTGGGCTCAGAAGCCTGGTGACAGTTACAGCACCCTATCACACATCACTCCCTGTCCTCCGGCCTTTCCGATGGTTTACAGTCTGCTTGGTACAGACTTGGAGAGGGCAGTGACCCATCGGCGCTCCTGCAGTGAGAGTGCGTGGCAGCTGTAAGCCCTCGCTCCCATGAGTGACGGAGATCACTGGGCCAGGCTTGCCTGCAGTGGTTCTGGGTCTTTCGTTGTACTGCTCTCCCATTAACTTCCCTTCCTGGAAAGATGTTTTAAAAACCACTTTGCCTCGGGAAGTGAGCCTCTTCTTTGGTCTTCTGAGTGCAGTGCTCCATGGTTTCTCCATACGAAGTGAACGGTTCTACTCTTTCAAGGTAAATTGGTCATTTCCCCCCCTCAAAGAAAGCAGAAAGAGATCCTTTCCTTCACATCCAGAGTCCTGCTGAAAAGGGTGCCTGCCCCCAGCTGCTTAGGTGCCCTGAGCAGCTGGGGCTGCCTATTTCTCTGAGGTGTGGCTCTGACCCACAAACAGCTCCCTGCTGCCTGGTCCTCAGGGTGGGGCACTGCGGGGCACCGGGTGTGCCCTGTAGGCAGGCTACAGGCCTGGGCTCAGTTTCGGGGTGACCACAGAACAGCGTGCTCCCTTGTGGAGCAAAGGGGCTGAATGAAAGGTGGAGGCCATGCCAAAGAGGGCCTTAACGGTTCGCCAGGGAAGTTTTGAGGTTTGGGAGGGAACTGGAGATTTAGGTTTTTCAGCTGAGAGGCGGCCTGTTTATACATGAATTTTTGACTGTCTAGAGAATCAGTTAAAGAAGACAGGGGCTGGAGGGATGTGTTATGATGGTCCAGATGCCAGGGGACGAGGGCACATATTAGAGATTGGCAGTGGAGATGGGAAAACTAAGCCAGAAAAGGTTTGGAGCAACACCATGCAGACTTGGCAGAGAAGAGTTTTAGGAAGGATGATACGTAAAGGTTCAGGGAAGTCCATTTTCAACTTTATTAATTACATGTTTCTTTCACGTATTGAAATCCCTGCCTGTCATAAGCTCACCTGTTGACATGGTACAGGTCTGCCTAGAATGAACATGGAAATGGAAGTATCTGGAGGACTCAGAAAGTTCAGAAAGCTCTGACTCTTAAAATGTGTGAGCAAGCAACACCCCTTGCCCTGCCTCCCTGATCCCAGAAAGCAGTATGGCCTCACCAGAGAGAGCTTGTAGCATCTCCCACGCCTCATTGTCAAATCAGAAACACAGAAGCTGAGAAGGGAAGGGAAGACTCACACCTACAAGGAATTGTAAGACTTTACTACTTGATACTTCAAAAAGCTAAGAATCATTCATTCATTCATTCGTTCATTCATTCATTCAGCAAATACCATTAAGTAACAATGCTTGATTCTAGAAATTCATTGGTGAGCAGAAGCGACAGTGTTGATAGCCCTTGTGGAATTTCCATAATTCAGAGAGAAAGACGGATGTAAATGGATCCCATAAACAAATGGAAAAGTGTGGCTGGGAGAAATGCTGAGGAGAGACCTGCAGTTCTCTGAGACTTGAGAGTGGGGAGATTTATTCCACTCATGGAGGTTTTTGAAAATTTTCCCAGGGAAGTATCTTACACTAGTATTTGAAAGGATAGAAGGAGTTTAAGTAAGGTACCAGGGTAGGGAAGAACGTTCTGAGCAGGAGAACAGCATGTGCAGATACCCTTGGCTTCAGGAGGCATGGTAAGCAATAAAGACAGAAAGGAAACAGTTTCGGCCAAAGTGGAAAGGGCAGGGGAATAATGAGGTGACCAAGGCTAGAGAAACAGGTCGAACTTACTGTGACCTGCGTGGTCTTATTATTCAGGATTACTTTCTATTTATGACAAATGTTATTAGTTTTTAATGGGTAGTAGTAACATTCTTATTTTTTAGAAGAATATATTTAAGATTAAAAATTGACTTGATTTAAATAAAAATGGTAAGTTAATAATTATACAGGTGGTAAACAGAATTACAAAAATTACAAACATGGCTCAGAGACAATTCCTGTGGAATGAGTACAGGTGCTGAAGGAAACAGACCTGGTTTGAAAGGCTGGCCCCTCCACCAGTAGCTCCGTGACCTTGGCAATGAGTATGAATTTTCTTGTCTGTAAAATAGGGATGGTAATACCTGTGTTATGTAGGTGCTTGTAATGAGTAATGAAATATTATCGAAGGTTCTGGCAGTGATTGGCACATCACAGTTAATCAGAGAATGTTTTTCTAAAGAGAAGAGAATTTTTTGGAAACATCAAGTATGGTGATATTGGTGGGGGGAAAGCTGAGGTTGGTTTGATTATTCAAATGTTCCTGGCTGGAAGTGATACAGATTTGATATAAGATAGTAGTAGGAAGAGGAAGAGAAGAGGAGAGAAGGTAACGGTTGAGTTACGCTTTTAAAAAATGACCCATCTGCCTATTAACCAATATGTAGAGACGAAAACCATGCATCCAAGTGGAAATTACAGAGTGAGCAAAAGTGCAGAAATGAGAACTCATAGACATATTTGGGGGGAATGGAGATGATCCCGTTTGAGACACAGTGGGAAATGAGTCTAGAAAGGCAGGTGAGGGTCGGGCCATAGTGTGCAGCTTTTTCTGCAGTGTGGACAGTTGTGACCAAAACAAGACAGAACAAAAAAATAACATATACAGTAGTAGCAGCTGACGCTTGTTGAGTGCTTATGATGTGTCAGGCAATGTTTGAAATGCTTTACAAACTAACTCTTCATTCTCATATCTACCTCATGCCTCATGTGAGTTCTAGTTTTCTATAACTTACAGATGAAGAAACTGAGGCACAGAGAGGTTAAGTGACATGTTCCAGGTGGTGTAACTCTTACTTAATGGTTACTATGGAGTCTTCCAAGCTTCTGAGCAGTCTGGTCTCAGAACTGGCATGTATAGGGAGGATGGAGGGGAGGAGGAATGGAGGCAGGTCGGCCAGGAAAGAAACAATGCCAACATAGTTTTCAGACAAATTATGAGAGCTGGACTAGCCTGGAGAAATTCACAGTGAAGCAGAAACCCACTCTTTTTGTTTTGTTTTGAGTAATCACTGTGTACTCAGCAATAATAATTTTATTCATGTCATTTTCTTTTTTTTAAGCAGAAATGCACGTGGATTCAAATCCAACATAGGACATCTGATTAAGAGGGTCTGAGGGGAAGTTTTCAGAGGGTTTGCTTCTCAGCCTCGGTTAGGAACCACTGCTCTCAAAGGATCCACACTCTGAACAATATTGAATATTAAATTGTTTTCCCCAGATACCTCTAGTTCTACCTGTAGTCATGAATCACTTCCCTCTGAGGAGGAAGGCTCCTCTGGGCTTGGACAGAGGGACTAGAGAAAGCTGAGTTGCTCAGAAGGAAGAGCATGGAGAATTAGATTCCCTGGTTGCCAAAAGGAGGGGTGGCATGAAGGAAGAAGGATTAAGCCCATGAGGTCACATGAGGCCTGGGGCTTTAAGGGGTGACCAAAGAACTCTTCAGACCAGGATTGTACAATCTTAGATTTGAAGAGGTTTATATTTCTATAATATACAGGCCCTGCCACCATCTCCCCAGGCTTTCAGTAATGTCCGCTGCATGCAAAAAAGTCTTATGTGATGTGTGAGTGGATGATGCTTTGATTATGTAAAAACTGAGAAACAATTCTCATAAATATGGAAACATGGTTTGTGACAGTACGTGTATTTTTGTTCTTTGACTTTCAATATTCGTTTCCTTATGTTTTAATTGTGTCTCGTAACAAGCCTACAACTGGATTTTTAATTTTAAACCTGACAACATTGTTTGAAACTGGAGACTTCTATTAACCTTTATAGTGATTACTGATATATTAAGATATATTTCTACTACCTTATTGTTTTTTTTAACTTATTCTTTTCTAATTTGTTAAAATAGTCTCTATTCTTTTTTCTTTTTTAAAAAATGTGGTAAAATAGATATAACATGAAAATTTACCACCAACTACTTTAAGTATATAGTTCAAATGTTAAGTACATCCACATCATCATGAGACCTATCTCCGGAACTTTTCTCATTTTGCAAAACTGAAACTCTATATCCATTAAACAACAACCCCCTACTTTCCTCTCCATCGAGTCCCTGGCAACTGCCATTCTACTTTCTGTCTCTCTAAATTCACTACTCTAGGTGACTTGTGTGTGTGGAATCCTTTTGTGAATGCCTTATTTCACTTAGCATGATGTCCAACGATCTCCATCCTTGCCTTTTTTTCTTCTCAGCTGTTCCCAAGTTATACACTCTGTGTCTACTTCTTTGCAAGTTATTTTAACATGCCTACAGTAGCTTAAAGTAAATCAACATTTTAGTCCTACTTAATTAGACAATGCAGCATCTAGGAATGCTTTAATCCCTCTCCCTGCATCCAATATTTTATTTCTAGCCTACCTTTCACCCCTCAGATTAAGCATTATTATTGTTGCTATTGTTACTGACTTTAATTCAGTGTTTGTTTAGCTTTATCGACATAGTAACATATTTTTTATGTTTATAAGTGTAAAATTAGAGTAGACATTTTCACTGGTGTGGAACACTCTCAGCATCATAAGTTCCAAAACACCAGCACAAAAGTTTATCCATCATTAAAAACCAATTACCTCCTTCCTAAGATGTCAACCTAGCAGGTAACTAGATTAACAAATCTAATCCAAATGAATAACTCTTGTTCTATGCAATTTCTCTCTTAGAAGTATATGGGAGAATGAATCAGCTAAATAGCAGACAATGTATAATTTAAGATCATCAATATTTTTAAAACTGGACATTAACTGTACACAGGTAGAAAATACTGAGTGACAGATCTTTAAAACTGGACATGAAATTTCTTTCCTGTTTACCAATAAATGTAGCATAAGACTAAAAAAAAGATCCTAGAAAATTTGTTTGTTAATAATTCTCTCCATGTATGTTTTAGTAAGTGGTGATGCTCCCATTCAAGGAATCCATTAGACTAATTTTCTAATGCAGAAGAGGTAAAAGACACTTACCACTTTCTGGGGAACAGGCATCTATCAACTTAAACCAAAATTAATAATAATTTAGGAAATTCAAAAACAGTAAGATTTTTGGTTTATAGTTCATGGACGGTGCTGTTGTTCCAAACTTACAAAGTAAAGCTGCTGTTTCCCAAATCCCCAAAATTAATATACTCCCCCATCTTACCATACCAACCAGTTCCTTTAGAAGAAAAGGAGGGTTAAAGGATTGTTGATCATGGAAGAACAATTTTGATTTGCGACCTTCTGTACAAACGCATTATGCTGAGTGGCCACTTATTTTACAGAACAATTTAAATATTATGCAGTAGCTAAATTATCTTGTTCCATCCACCCTTTGGAGGGGAAAAAATTCAGCACCCATAAAACTACTTCACTTGATAAGATGTGTATCAATAATAAGTAGCTTAAATTATCACCAATGAAGTATCTAGTTTGGTTTTTAAAATGGGAAAGTCATACATTTTAGAAGTAAATATAGTTGAAGTTGTGAATCAATTATAATTTTAAGCTTAATGAACCATGTAGGAGCAAGGGTTAATAAACCAATGTGTTTTGAATTTGCTCAAGTATTGATATTTCTATATATAAAGATTTAGCATATATAAGAACTATATGAGAAGTGAAATAAAATTTTCCCCAGAAATGAAGGTATTTAAACTAAATTAAAATATTAAAGTAGTATTAGTATTCCACACAGAATAAAAAATGGCAAATCAAGTTTACATGACCCAACTGACCACGTATGAAAGGGCAAAGTAGGTATTAAAACTGATATTATGTCCGATATTTAAAACCAGTTTGTAACTTGGAGAACAGCTAAATCCTTAATTAAATAATAAGTGAAACAGAAGCTTTAAACTGGTACACACTGTTTACCCATTTATTTCAAGTTTGGAAATGCATGTTTGCAAGCAGCAATACAAAAGTATTCATGAAGAATGTATAATCTCTGAAAATTAAGGAAACATCACTGCTACCAATGCATTTCTAAATACAAAACTGACTACCATACTGTTACTTCTGTGTAGTGGGAGAAGTTCATTTTCTATTTCATTGATTTCTGCTCTGATCTTTATTATTTCTCTTTTCCTGCTGGATTTCAGCTTTTTTTTTTCCTGTTCTTTCTCCAGCTCCTTTAGGTGTAGGGTTAGGTTGTGTATTTGAGACCTTTCTGGTTTCATAAGAAAGGCTTGTATTGCTATATACTTTCCTCTCAGGACTGCCGTTGCTTTGTCCCAAAGATTTTGAACACTCGTGTTTTCATTTTCATTTGTTTCCATGAATTTTCTTTTCTTTCTTTTTTTTTTTTTAAGATTTTTAAATTTATTTGACAGAGATAAACACAGCCAGAGAGGGAGCACAAGCAGGGGGAGTGAGAGAGGGAGAAGCAGGCTTCCCGCCAAGCAGAGAGCCCGATGTGGGACTCGATCCCAGGTCTCCGGAATCATGACCCGAGCCGAAGGCAGTCGCTTAACCAACTGAGCCACCCAGGCGCCCCTCCATGGATTTTCTTAATTCTTCTTTAATTTCCTGGCTGACCCGTTCACTCTTTAGTAGGTACTCTTTAGCCTCCATGTGTTTGAGTTCTTTTCAACTTTCTTCTTGTGGTTAAATTCTAGTTTCAAAGCACTGTGGTCTGAAAATGTGCAGGGAATGATCCCAATCTCTTGGTACCAGTTGAGACCTGATTTGAGACCCAGGATGTGATCTATTCTGGAGAATGCTCCATGTGCCCTGGAGAAGAATGTGTGTTCTGTTGCTTTGGGATGGAATGTTCTGCACATATCTGTGATGCCTATCTGGTCCAGTGTGTCCTTTAAAGCCTTTATTTCCTTGTTCATTTTTCCCCTTAGATGATCTGTCCCTTTCAGTGAGAGGGATATTAAAGTCACTATTACTGTATTATTGTCGATGTGTTTCTTTGATTTAGTGATTAATTGATTTATATAATTGCTGCTCCCATGTTAGGGGCATAGATATTTAAAATTGTTAGATCTTCTTGTTGGACAGACCCTTTAAGTATGATACAGTGTCCTTCCTCATCTCTTACTATAGTCTTCGGCTTAAAATCTAACTTGTCTGATAGAAGGATTGTCACTCAGCTTTCTTTTTACGTCCATGAGCATGGTAAATTGTTTTC
>PITA01026912.1:0-21842 GCA_004023965.1 Spilogale gracilis
AGAAAGGGTAAATATTTGTGAAATGGAAAAGACCCTTTGTGGACCTTTAATGTTATGTCTATATTTTCTCAAATTGTTTTTAATTAACATTGACTGTATGGACCAGAAATATACTGTATTATGAGACTTACAGCTATGTCACTATAAACCAAAAGAAAACAAAAGCACAAAACACAGAATTGGACATAAGTGTAATTATAATATACTATAGTTTTTACACTGTTTATGAAGTTGTTAAATATTATTGGACAGTAGAGAGTGAAGAAGTACATTGTAATCTTGACAGCAACTTAGTAAGTTACAAAAAAAGTTATAATCTACCTATCCACACAAGAGATTAATGTAATATTTTAAAATATACAATTTTCCCAAAAGACAAGAGTGAGCAAAGAAGTAAACAGCAAATAAAATAAATAGAAACAAATGCCAAGGTTAGCAACAACAACAACAAAAAAACCTAATGATACCACTAATTACATTAAATGTAAATGGACTAAACACTGTAATCAAACGGCAGAGATTCCCAATTGCATATAAAAAGCAAGAACCAATTATATGCTGTTTTCAAGAAACACAAATTTATTATATCGATACAGACCAGTAAAAAGTAAAAGGACAGAAAAAATATACCATGAAAATACTAAAATTAAGAACTCTGATATGACTTTGTTAGCATCAGACAAAGTAGCCTTTAAGACAAAGAGTCTTCGGATGTCTGGGTGGCTCAGTGGGTTAAAGCCTCTGCCTTCGGCTCAGGTCATGATCTCAGGGTCCTGGGATCAAGGCCCATATTGAGCTCTCTGCTCAGCAGGGAGCCTGCTTCCTCCACTCTCTGCCTACTTCTGATCTCTCTCTCTGTCAAATAAATAAATAAAATCTTGAAAAATAAAGACAAAGAGTCTTCAAATTAAGAAGGACATTTCAAAATGATAAAAGGACCAATTCATTAAGAGAATACAACAATGACAAATACATAAGCACCTAACAACACAGTTCTAAAATTCATGAAGAAAAAAAATGACAAAATTGAAAAAGGAAATAAATCCACAATCATAGTTGGAGAATGTATACCCTCTACCAGTAATTGATAGAATGATTAGACAAAGTACTCAGTGAAGATAAAGAAAATGTGAACAGTTCTATCAACCAAATTGGCATAATAATATTGGAGACCACATCAAACTACTAGAGAAACACATTCTTTTAAAGTAAACTTGAAGCATTCAGCAAAACAGCCCATATTCTGAGCCATATAACAAATTTTTTTTAAATATTTTATTTATTTGACAGACAGAAACACAGGGAGAGAGGGAACATAAGCAGGGGGAGTGAGAGAGGGAGAAGCAGGCTTCCCGCCGAGCAGGGAGCCCGATGTGGGACTCGATCCCAGGTCTCTGGGATCATGACCTGAGCCGAAGGCAGTCACTTAACCAACTGAGCCACCCAGGCGCCCCATATAACAAATTTTAATGGATATCAAGAAATGTAATCATATAGAATACTACAGTATGAAATTAGAAATAATTAAAAATGAGATACCTAGAATATCCCCCAGGTATTGGGAAATAAATAAACAAACTTTCCTAAACAACCCATAGATTAAAGAAGGAATCACAAAGGAAATTTGAAAATATTTTTAAATGAATAATAACAAAAATGCAACAAATCAAAATTTGTGGGTTAAAGCTAAAGCAGCTTACAGGAAAATTTATGGCTTTAAATACTTACATTAGAAAAGAAATGTATTGAAATGATAATCTATCTGTGTCAATAGTATGTGATTTTTGGCTACATCATTTAATCTCCATTAAGACTGCTCATATACAAAATGGTGAAATGACAGTTCATGGTGTCATTTTGATAATTAACTTAAATAAAGCACTTAATATTAAAAAAGAAATGGTAATCTACTCTTCTATCTTAGGTAAAGTAAGTTGAAGAAAAAATACTAATGTGTAAATATGAAGTCTTAATAATGAAGAGAGAGAGAAAAACACAAATTATCAACACCAAGAATGAAAATAAAACACTGCTGCAGGTTCTAAAAATATTTTTAAAAAATAAATAAATATTACAATAACATTATGGCCATCAATTGATAATTTACATTAAGTAAATGAAACCACAAATTATCAACCCTGAAAACCAAGTAAATAATACTGTATTTATTAAAGAAATTTAATTTTGTAATAGAAACTGTCCCAAAAGAAAACTTCAAGTATATATGGTTCCCTAGTTAACTCTACAAAATATTTAAGGGAAAAAGAAAGAATATCAGTTCTGCACAAATTCAGAAACAGACGAGCTATCACTTAACTTAATCTAGAAGGCCCCTTAACCCTGCCACCAAAGTCTGACAAAGATTACAAGAAAATAACAGACCAATCTCTTGTGAAAACAGACACAAAAATTTTAAACAAAATATTGGCAAATGGAATCCAGTGATACATAAAAAGGATAATACATCATGACCAAGTAGGGTTTATTCCAAGAATAACATGAAGTCAATAAATGTAATTCATCACACTAACAGAATAAAAGAGAAATCATCTGATCATCTCAAAATATGCAGAAAAAGCATCTGGCAAAAATCACCAGTCTTTCATTATAAAAACATTCAATGAACTAGAAATAGATGGGAACATCTTTAATCTGATAATGTACATCTATGAAAAACCTACAGTCATATCATAATTAATAAAACATTAAACCTTTTTCTCCTAAAATCAGAAACAAGACAGGGATGACCAATCTCATCACCTGTGTTCAGTATTTACTGAACTTCCCAGCTAGGACAAAGGCAAGTAAAAGAAACAAGAGGCATAAAGTTGGAAAAGAAGTAAATTGTTTTTTACATAAATATTTCTTTAAGCCCCCAAAGGAGAACTAATGCCCCAAAAATGATGAATCCTTTGAACAAAATTTAGTGAATTCATTTAACAGACCATTTTCTAGTAATTTGGAATGAAATTCTATAAAGAGCACTAGTAAGATAGAAAAATGTTTGCTATAATCAGCTATAAAAGGTGTTCTAGGGCAATTCATTGGAAATATACGGACTTATTATTAGATGATTTTTAGGGAATTACATTTAATTTTGTTAGAAATAATGGTGATCTGTGGTTATAAAATTTTAGAAAAGATATTCTTCATAATTCTGGGCAAAGTTTTTCAACCTCAGTATTACCAATATTTGGGACCAGATAATTCTCTTTCGTGGGGAGGCTGTCTGTGCACTATAGGATGTTTAGTGACATCCCTGGGCTTTCCCCACTAGAGAATAATTCCCTTTGTGATAACCAAACATGGCTCCAGACATTGCCAAATATCAGCCGAGCAGTTCAAAATCATCTCCAGTTGAGTATTGTGTTTTAGGGTTAAATATCACGATGTGTGTATTTTAAAACACTTTTCAAAAAAACACAGACAAGAGAAATAAAACAAATATTAGTGTTAACTCTAAGCAATGAGTTTATGGGTATTTATTAGACATGCTATCTCCTTTTCTGTATGCTTGAAAGTTTCAAAATAGAAATCAAAATCATGGGGCTCCTGGGTGGCTCAGTCAGTGAAGCCTCTTTGGCTCAGGTCGTGATCTCAGGGTCCCAGGATCAAGCCCCACACCGGGCTCCCTGCTCAGCTGGTTTCTCCCCCTCCCTCTGCAGCTTACCATGCTTTGTGCTCTCTTACTTTCTCTGTCTAGTACATAAATAAAATATATATTTTTTTAATTTTTTAAAGAGAAAGAAATCAAAATAGTTGGGGCACCTGGGTGGCTCAGTTAGTTAAGTGTCTGCTTTTTGGCTCAGGCCAGGATCCCAGGATTCCTGGGATTGATCAAGCGCCCCATCAGTCTCCCTGCTCAGCGGGAAGTCTGCTGCTCCCTCTCCTTCTTCCCTACCACTTGTGTGCTCTCACTCACTCTCAAATAAATAAATAATTTTTTTTAAAAGAAATCAAAATAGTTGGAATACTCTATCAGTGGAAAATGCGAAACTCACAACTATATATGCACCAGAATTACAAACATGTAAAATTATGTATAGAAAAATACTCAAAGAAATCTATCAAAGTGGTTGTAGATAAGTTAGAGTATGGTTCATGGTTGATTTCCTTTCCCAGATTTTAAAATAACCTATAATTATGTGCTCTTAGATGGAAAAAAATTGACAAATCTATGAGTGTTGAAATGCAATATTATTAATCATTAGTGATCTAATATTAGCAGAGAATTAGCAGTAAACACAGCAGGGACAGAAAACTTTCAGGCTTGGAATCTCCTCCTCTGCTGCCAAGAAAGCATCTAAAGGCACAATGGCTTTTAATGGGCATACAGCTGCATAATGACTTTCCTTTGTTCTTTTCTTGCTGGCTAATTGAGTAACTTGTTAAACAAACAGGCCTTCAGACTTCACACCAGATTAGAGCCCTTGTAAATAAAATTATAGTTGGGAATAGGCTTCCCCCAGCTGGTAAATAAATTTGGGAATTTAGAGATTTGGCATTCCATGTCAGATGTCTAAGTGAGTCTCAAATTCTTCCACATTTCCAAGTAACTGCCAAGTATCATCAGATACTAAGAGCTCAGGAAGTCCTGCCTCTCTCTCTGAAGCAAAGAAGCCTCCAATCAAAACTCACACCAGAAAAGAGGTCCCTTTCTCTCCTACCTGGGAATGTGTGTATCAATAGTCACTGATGTTGGGTATGGGAGAGACAGATACTGTCTGGTTTCTAGGACAACAGGACTATCTAATCTCCTAGGATTCTGTGGCAAAAGTTTCTTTGTCCTGAATGCATATATTTATCCATGTTTCCTAGGGTACCAGGCATTTTTCTTATCACTGGTGTTATAGTAATGAACAAAACAAAAATCCCTGCTCTCACAGAGCTGACTTTTTAGAGCACTCTTACTTAAATTTCCCTAAGATCCCAACCTTCAGAGAATGGATCCTGGGTATCTTTAATCAAGAGCTTTCTTCATGTAAGATAAAAATCTTCATTTGCTTCTGTACTCATTACATGCCATCAGTCTTGGACCATTTTGGGAGAAGCTGACCCAGAAATGAACCTTGAACCTTTCAGATCACTATGGTATCTCCCTAAGAGCTGAGGAAGCTGGATTTGGTCACCATGTCAGGAGAAGGGAGCCACCTGCTCTAGGAAATAACTGTTCCACCCAAGATGTCCTCCATCTCTTGGGACAGCCAGCTTCTTACTGAAAATGCATGGATCAAGAAAACAAGAAGTGGGGTTTTAGAGGAGCCTTCCAACACAGGCTGCCTCAGTCTGAATAAAATTTGCTCAATGATGCATTCATCTTCCCTGACTCAAATTCCTCATCCATAAAGTGAGGATAACAAGAAAACTCCTGAGTTGACATGAGACGTAAGAGGACTGTTTCATGGGAAGCAGTAAGAATAATGCCCGTCACACAGTAAACACTCAATAAATGTTAGTTAGTCACCATTAATATAGGATAATACAGAAGAGCATATATAATATATAATAATACAATGCTGGCTAGTTATGAATCATTATGGCCTTAGTTACTCACCCAGAAGCCCCAGTTACATCCTGAGCACCCACTATGTGTTAGGGAGCATGCTAACTGCTGTCTGCTTGTTCTCCTTTAATCCTCCTGGCAGCCTGCGACAGAAATACTATCATCACCATTTACAAGTGAGGTTACTGAGCTCAGAGAGGTGAAGCAACCCACCTAAGGCCACACGGCTATGAGTAGCATAGTCAAAATTGCAACCCAGACCCATCTTATTTGAAAGTCTATACTCTCTTCCCAACTGAACCTGGCTTTTCCCCAGCTTCTGACTTTCCAATGACCCTACTATCACTAAGCCTTCACCTTATTATGTTCTTTCAACAACATACCATTCAGACTTTTTTTTTTTTTAATCCGGCAACCAGGTGTCTTAGTCCACTCAGGCCCTTATAACAAAATACCAGAGACTAGGTGGCTAATAAACAACAGACATGTATTTCTCAAAGTTCTGGAGGCTATGAAGTCCAAGATCAAGGTGCTGGTAGATCTGGTGTTGTTTGAGAGGCCATTTCCTGGCCCACAGACAGCCATCTTCTCAGTGAGTCCTCCCATGGTAGAAGGGGAAAGAGTTCTCTGAGTCCCTTTATAAGGACACTAATCCCATTCACGCAAACTCTACCCAAAAGCTCCCTTCCAAATACCCTCACAAGAGATTAGGTTTCAACATATGAAGCAGGGATAAGAGCAGGGAAACTAGCTGGCAGCTCATGCTCATTGCTAACTCAGCACCTCAGCCCCTCGGGATCTTCGACCACTATCAGAATCTCAAATGCACTCACCCTTTGATTCATGAACTCCCCTTTCAAAAACCTATCCAACAGGTATTCACACACTGTGCAAAATGACATATGTGCAGTGTGATCCGCTGCAACATGGTTTATAATAGAAAAAGGTTGGAACTAGCCTGAATGTCCATCAAGAGGGGGAAAATTAAATAAATCATCATATATCCATATAAAAGAAAACCATGTCTTACAAAGAAGAAGAAAGCACTCTTTCTACACTAATGTGAACAGAGAAGCAAGATATATTGTAAGTATAAGAGGCAGGATACAGGACTATTTGTGTCACAACATAACGAATGTATATAATTTGTATTTGCTTTTATCTACCTGAAGTCCTACAAAGGTAAATAAATTACTAACAAGGGCTGCCTGTGAGAGGGGGTGTCAGAAGTAGGAGGGAACTTTTCCACTGGATACCCTGGCATAATCTTTTTAAACTTTTGAATCATGTGACTCAACTGCCTATTTAAAAAGATAAAATAACTTTTAAAATGTGATTTGAAAAGCATCATGCTGGGAATCAGGGATATGAGGAAGAGGGAAAACTCGGACGACTTACTTTATCCCCATCAGCCTCGGTTCCTTGACCTCAAAATCTCCAAGCCCGGCAAAGCTATCACCTAATAAGAGCATCACAGCTGCCATCACTGTTTCCATTAATTAAATGCCTGCCATGAGCCCTAAAACCACAGGCAGTATGTGGCAGAGTTAGAATCTGAACCCAGGTCTCTCTGGCTCCAAGGCCTGTTCTGATTCTATGGTTTGCTGCCGCCAAACAAACTGATGGACCTCTTTGTTGCCACCCCGTCCACCGATGCCAGCCACACGTTACCCTCTGAGCAGTGTCAACTTCCACCAGGCCTAGCCCGCACTCATTTCCAATCATCCTTTATCCACCATAGCTTTGGAAATGAACTGTTACTAATGGCTACTCATATGTCAGCCTAATGAATGGGATGCAGACTTCCATTAAAATAATGAAATTAATGAGTTTCGAATTTGGTTACATCGCATGGCACAAAGCCTCAAGTAATTACCACCCCACGCTCTTTCCCTCAAATTAAAGTCAGTGTATTTATTTTAGGTCTTTGGCTGGGCTATCTCTATTAAGCTTACATCATCTACATGGGGATGGATTTTTTTTTTTTTTTTGGCTTGTTTGTTTAAATGATGCTCAGGCTGTTCCCCTGATTAATAAAGTCATAAACACAGCCAGAAGCAGCTTCTGAACTGTGCAAAAGCAAAGAATATAAGTCAAAGAATAATTCTTTAGGGGCTTGGGTTTTGTTTGTTTGGTGTGGGTTGGTTTCGGGTTTTTTTGTTTTTCTCTAAAGGATGGAAACAATGAGAAAGAAGCTCTTTGAGCTCCAGGAACTCCAATTATGCTGACATTTCTGCTGCAGAAATACACCAAGATCCATTTTGCAGGAACCCAGTGAACTAGCTAATCAGATTTCCTTGGATAATTTGCTCCAAAGGTCAGCTGCCTTAAAAAGTACCCAGTGGCTCATTATTCGGTGAAGCAGGCTGCACACAGACCAGGATTTGGAATTCAGCCTCCCACAGCAAGGAAGTAGATCTGGAATTTTTTAGCACAGATCCTGCTGCCCTGGCCTTGACCAAAATTTCATCCAACTTTGTGATGAACCTATAGACAAAATCACCTCCAGAGAAAGCACCTGATTTGTGAGAGCTCTATTTCTGAGAGGGATCTCTCCAGTGTTCCAGAGGTAGTGAAGACAGTGGACTCACCTGTAAGTTTCATGCCATTGGTAAATTTCAAGAGAAGTTTTCACTGACCAGGCAGGTGGGTGGCCAGACCTTGCTTAAAATCCCCAAATCCAACTCTACTCCTCAAACACAGTACTCCTCAAAACTATCAAGATCATAAAAAAAAAAAAAAAAAAAAAAAAAAAAAAAAAAAAAAAAAAAAAAAAGGAAAGACTGAAAACCTGACATAGACCCGGGGACACTACGGAGAAGAGAGGCATAAAGCAACATGGAACTCTGGCTAAGATCCTGGACAGAAAAGGGACCCTCACAGAAAAACTGGTGAAATCTAAATAAAATGGGACTTTAAATTAATAGCTAGTGTTGGTGTTTTAGTTGGAACGAACGTACTCCAGCAACGTAAGGTGATAATCTTAGAGGAACTGAAACTGGGAACTCTCTGTACTGTCAAGGCAACTTCTCTATAAATCTAAAATTATTTTAAAAGTAGAAAGAAGAATTTTAATTTTATATACCATAAAAAACTTCAATGTGTATTATGTATAGTCTGATGAAAAAATGAAGTTCCAGTTCCGTCTACAACACACCTGACACAGTAGTGTCAACACGAGACAAAACAGCACCAAATGCAGAGAGGACAGCGAGGTCAGTCCTGTGACTCATTTTTATTTCTATTTATTTATATATCTATATCTACCACCAAATATTTATATTTTAAAATCCCAACAAAGATAAAAGGAAACAACAAAAAGTAAGACTATCTTTTAAAAAAGGCAGGAGTGGGGGCGCCTGGGTGGCTCAGTTGTTAAGGGTCTGCCTTTGGCTCAGGTCATGATCCCAGAAACCCAGGATCGGATCCAGCACCGAGTTGGGCCCCCTGCTCAGGCGGGAAGCCTGCTTCTCCTTCTCTCACTCCCCCTGCTTGTGTTCCCCCTCTAGCTGTATTATCTGTCAAACAAATAAAATCTTTAAAAAAAAAAAAAGTAAGACTAAAATTAAATTTAATTATAATGGATGCTCACCCTGCATCAAATGGGACAGGAAACAGCCTGATGAAGGAGCTGCAGTTCTCTGCGTTTGCTGACCATTTCCAGCAAGACTTGCCCCCCTGACAGATTATTCTATCACAGGAAGAGCCACAAAAGCAAATGGAGCTGCTTCAGCTCCCACCCTCACGGATTTACACGACCTCTAGCCCGAATCCTCACCCTCTGATCCCTCCTCTTCCCTTCGACCTACTTCATGGAAAGAGATACATGGGGGTGACCACCGTGCCCCACCAGGCCAACAGACACCAGGCACTGGTCTGAGGAAGTCAGGGAAACCTTGCTGGAGGAGTGTCTGAGGGGAATCTTGAAGGCAGAACACAGGGAGCAGGCTGAAAGGCCAGAAGATTTAGGGAGAGAGGACAGAGCATGCCAAGGCAAGAAACCTCAACACTTAGGTGCATTCAGAGAAGTAGACAAAATTGAGGCAGAAGGAGTAAGAAAGGGCTCCCTCGTGAAGGTATCTTAGGCAGCTCAATCTGCTCAAATAAAATGTCACAGGCTGGGTGGCTTAAACAACATATGTTTATTTCTACAGTGGCAGAAGGTGGAAGTCCAAGATCAAGGTACTACCAGATTTGGTGTCTAGTGAGAACCCCCTTCCTGGTTTTACAGATGGCCATCTTCTTGATCTGTCTTCACATGGTGGAAGGATCCAGGGACTAGCTCTCAGGCCTCTTTCATAAGGGCACCAATCCCATTCATGGGGGCACCACCCTCATGATTGAATCACCTCCCAAAGTTGCCAATGCCTAACCATCACACTGATGATAGGCTCCAAAAGAAAAATTTTAGGGGAAGAGAGCATTCAGTCCATAGCAAAGCTTGTATGTGCTAAGTAATTCGAATTTACCCTGAAGGTGACGGGGAGTTCTAACCAAGGAAGTGAAAGGTGACATTGGCGTTATAGAAAGATCCAACACATGCAACAGGGAGAGCAGATGGAAGGCAAGGCTGCAAGGAGTGAGGACACAAACTCGGGCCAGAAGCACAAATACCCTACCTAGAGACGGCAGTAGGAATTTTTCCACAAGGGATGTAGGAATGCTCCCGGGAGCAGAGGTCCTTGACACAGTGAGAAGTGAGCTTACTGTTGTTCTAGGAGCTTTGTAGTTCAACATCCATCCCTACTCAAGCTATAACTGTCCCCTGCCACCCTCCATTCCACATGCCAGGTCCCTGCCCTGTACCATGCACCTTTTGCTGCCAACCATCTGACTCTGCTGTTACACTGGATCTTAAATCATCAACCTCAAGGTCCTGTTTCTTGCGAAAACCAAGGAAATTCCAGGTACTTAATAAAGTTATTAGTAGTATCCTATGGACACTGACTACATTTAGGCATTATGGTAGTCCTTAACCTGCAAAGAATGATATAGTTATCCCCATTTCACAGATGGGAAAATAGAGACTCCAAGAAGTTAAATAACATCACCGTATAGCTCTAAATGAGGGCAGGAATAGGATTTGGACCCAAGAATGTCTGATTCCAATCACCCATTCCTTACTGTCTCTCTTTTGTTTTCCCTTTGCTTCTTTATCGAATGTCTCCCTGTCCCTTGGAATCAAGCACAAGACCATATTGCTGGACCAAAATAAAATATGAATAGCCACACCTAGCTGCTTTGTAAATGCCAGTCTTTCCTGACAGATCTCTGACATTCCTACTCCAGCCTTAGAGTGTCTCACTCAGCTACAAGGGCAGTGGTTCCAAACCTCTTTTCCAATGGATGAGGGGAAAAAGGCTGGTCTGTCACCAAGGAACATGTCCCTTTTCCTCATTCTTGGGGGAAAAAAAAATGTATATATGTATGGATGGATGATGGGGAGGGTGGATGGATAGATAGATGGGTGGATGGATGGATGGATGGATGAATGAAAAGATGGTGGACATGCATTTATAACTATTCTCTATTTTTAAAAGGTAACCTAGGAAACCATTAACAGTGGCTGTCATTTCCAGGAGGGAACAAAGTAGCTGACACACAAGGGTAGGACTACACACTACCTTTTGCTATAAAATCTTCTTTATCTTTTAAATTTTGAGCTACAAAATACCTATAAATAAATAATAATAAGGGCTCCTGGGTGACTCAGTCCATTAAGTATCCAACTGGATTTCGGCTCAAGTCTTGATCTCAGAGTCATGAGACTGAGTCCCAAGTCAGGCCCTGCTCTGAGCATGGAGCCTGCCCAAGATTCTCTCTGCCTTCCTCTTCCTCTGCCCCTCCCCCCAACCCCTAGGCAGGCACACACTCTATCGAATAATACACTAATAAAATAAGATAGACAACAATATAACAATGATTTTAAAACACCTTGTTAAATGGATATTATGCATGAATGAGTAGCTGGAAAAAGGAATAAATCCTAAAAAATAGAAAAACTTTAAAGTAAATAAGTTTTAACTGCTAAACAAATTTCTGTTTCTCTCGCATTGATTTTTCTTTCAGTCTTGGCACCAACTTCTACCTGTCTGTGCAAGAATCCAACATAATGTGGTATCCAACTTGGCACATAATCAATTATAAAATTTGGTTACCTTAAGTCAAAGCTGCCAATCATATTATGGTGCTTTGCAACAGCGTCTTGACTTCAAGGTTTGCCTGCACAAATCTACTCAAGGACCACGCTACAGGTAGGGTGAGGGAGAACAGGCTGAGGCCTGGAGACATGATGCCACCCAACATTTTTAATTTATACTATAATTTTCCCCTGGTGCATTAAACTCCACCTTCATGCTGGACCTCTGAAGACTACCCCCTGCATCCCTGGGGGAACAAAGGAAGAGTTACGAGTAATCGGACCTTGCCAAGGGAAAGACAGTGAGACAAATGACTTCCCCAGCCACCATCAATAGCACTTCAGGAGGAAATGAAGAGAAGTGGCTCTTGGCCATAAAGGATTTATTGCTTTCCTTTCCAATGGTATGGAAATGGAGCAGAGTTGTTTCAAAGCATGGGGAGGGGGTGTTCAGCTTTCCAAGAGGCTGCTTGGATTTTATACCCTAGAGAGGTTGACAACATTCACAAAAACTTTATGGAGCTTCTACTGAGTTAGCACAGATCCCATGTCTTGCTTGCCCTCAAGAGATTTACACTCTAATCCAAGCTATAAATACAACTCAAAAAAGGGGGAGGAGGGGTGGCCTTTGAATGTCAAGTATCAACAGCAAGTACCAAATTACTTGCAAGGAGGCAGGTATGTGCCTTTTTCCTTCTGATTGCCCTGGATGTGGGTGTGGAATTTTTGATGGTTGTTGATGTAATTGCACATTCAGAGGTATGTTTAAACACCTGTGTTAACTGTGGGACACCAGACAGTTCCATTTCTTCTGGGATAGTATGGAAGTCACAAATTTCTCATCAAGAAAGAAAATGAAAACAAAGAAAAACCATGTTGGCCGTAGGGTGCCCCAACTGACAGTGGTGGCTCAATAGCGCCATCTTGTGGTGATCCCTGCCTTCATCCCATGAGTGATCTATGCCCTGGCCTCCTTCCCCAGGCTTTGCCTACAAGTTTCACTACTAGTGTATCTACTGGTCCCAACAAGCACTGTAGAAGGGAGCTGGACAAAATAGCATCCTATAGACTGTAACAATAACAAAAAGCATGTTAAAGCGAGGATATCTAAGCTGGGTCTTTTTTTTTTTTAAGATTTTATTTATTTGACAGAGAGAAACACAGCCAGAGAGGGAACACAAGCAGGGGGAGTGAGAGAGGGAGAAGCAGGCTTCCCACTGAGCAGGAAGCCCGATGTGGGACTCGATCCTGGGTCTCCGGGATCATGACCTGAGCCGAAGGCAGTCGCTTAACCAACTGAGCCACCCAGGCGTCCCTAAGCTGGGTCTTAAAGGAATAGACATCGAGCATCAAGGAGCAGAAAGGACAACTTCCAATGAGGGGCATGACATGTAAAGGCTGGCAGTTGGAAGCTGTCGGGTCCTAGGAGGCTGACAAGTCAGTCAGTCTGGGCTGGTGAAAACTCACTCTTCAGTTGTTATGACACCTACATAGGGAAGTGCAGACTTTCTACTGTTCCCCAGGCACCCATCACCCAATGATGACAGGAGGGGACATTTGCTTTTCTTCAGTAGCCCCACCTTTTCACTGTCATGACTGTGGGGGTCAACCATTTCACTGTCATTACTGTGCCTATGGATCTATTCCATGCTAAGCCATGTGTATTCATAGTTCATTTAAGTCTCCATCACCCTAAATAGAGGGATACCAATATTACTTCCTTATTCCAGATTAAGAATGTGAGGCTCAGAAAGGTGAAATCACTCACCGAAAGTGACTCAGCTAATAAGCAGCAGAGCCAGGATTTGAACCAAGTTCTCTACCTGACTCCAAAGCACACCCTTGTTCTTTGTAAGGATGATCTCATGTGTTGGCCTCTGCTACTGGGTGTGACAAAGACAATCATCACATGTGAAATCATTCAATCCAATGCACTTCTGCTTGCAACCTAACTAGAGGCCACACGGTCTGTCCAAGGAAAATAAAGCTTTTTATTATAGCCCCACAGTTCTGTGCCCTTGGCCTTCTTGTCACCTGGCCAGCAGATGTGGCAAAATGAGACGGGCTGGGAGGCCTGGGCTCCAAATGTCACCTCTGTCCCTGAGGAGCTCAAGCATAATATGTTCAAAATCAAGTTCTTGATTCCCAAAACCTACTCTTCCCATGATGACCTAATCACCTGCAACTCCTCCTCACTCACCTTTCTGTAGCCACACAGTCTCCCTTATTCTTACTTAAACACAGGAGGGTCCTGCCTCAGAACCTATGCACTAGCCATTCCCTTGGCCTGAAAATGCTTTGCCCTCAGATACACTGGCTGGCTCCCTCATCTCCTTCAAGTCTTCATGTAATGTCACCATCTCCGGGAGACCAAACCCAGCCACCATCACCCCAGGTACATGCCCCAAACCCCTCTACCTGCTCTGTATTTTCCACAGAAGTTGTCCCTTTCTACAGTACTATACAGTTTACTCATTTATTTTGTTTTCTGCTGCTTCTCTGCCTTCCTCCACTAGAACAAAAGTACCCTTGACATAGTTCTGACCAGTGAAAGAAAGACAGAGTATGTCTGCACACTCTGAGCCCTTCCACAGCATCCATGCCTGCTGACATGATACCTGGCTTTATGCAGCTCTTTTGCAACCATGAGGTTATGTGTAAGCTGCATGGCAAAACAGGAGGAGGAGAGAGCCAAAGTCCCAAATGGCATCTCTGACTCACTCTACCAGCCATGGCCTGTCTACTGCTGAGCTTATTATTGCTCAAGACAGATGCCCTGACCAACCACACTGTTAGAGTAGGGTTCTCCGGTTTTTGCAGCTGTGGGCAATCCCCTTGCCCCATGAAAGATACTGGTGAGTTGAGGGAATGAAAGTGAAATCCTCTAAGCCCAGAGCAGAGCATGTGCAAGGCCCAAAGTGCAAGTGAGCAAGGTTCAAGCAAAGGAAAGTTCAGTGTGGCTGGAATGGAGTAGATAAAAAGAACTGGTGAATGATAAGGTTGCAAAAGTAGACAGGGCTCGATCTAGTGGGGTTTTAGAAGTCAAATTAGAGAAGCAGCTCAGAGACATCCTAAGTTGCTACGAAAAATTAGACTTAGTTTATATAAAGTGAGCAATATATAGTGGCTGCTCAAAAAATGATAAGCATTATCACTTTTTGTTAGACCATTTTATGGAGGTATGACTGACATCTAAAAAGCTATACATCTTAATTTGTACAACTCAAGGAATCTGGGGATGCATACATCCCTGTGAAATCATAGCCACCATTGAGGTCATAAACATATCCATCACCTCCCAAAGTTCCCTCTCATCCCCTTTATTACAATTGTCGATATTATTTTGTGTGTATTAAGAACACTTAATGTAAGCTCTATCCTCTTAGCAACTGCTAAGTGTGCAATACAGTACTATTAGCTAGAGACACTGCACTGTAGAGTCAATCTCCAGAACATACTGATCTTGCGTAAGTGAAACTTTATACCCTCCCCTTGACCAGCACCTCCCATTTTGCAGAACAAATGAAACACTCAATAAAATGAAAAGATAACCTGCAGAATGAGAGAAAACATTTGCAAACCACCTATCTGATAGGGGGTTAGAATCCAAAATATATAAGGAACTCATACAACTCAACATCAAAACACAAACAATTTTTTTTAATGGGCAAAAAACCTGAATAGACATTTCTCCAAAGAAGACATACAAATGACCAACAAGTATATGGGAAGGTACTCAACATCATTAATCATCAGGGAAAATGCAAATCAAAGCCACAGTGAGATACCGCTTCATGCTTGTTAGAATGACTATTGTTATTTTTTTTTCTTTTTTTAAAAAAAGTAAGTGTTCCAGTCAGAATGGCTAAAATTAACAAGTCAGGAAACAACAGGTGTTGGAGAAGATGTGGAGAAAGGTGAGCCCTCCTACACTGTCAGTGGGAAGGCAAGCTGGTGCAGCCACTCTGGAAAACAGAATGGAGATTCCTCAAAAAGTTAGAAAGAGAGCTACCCTACGACCCACCCTGGGTATTTACCCTAAAGACACAAATGTAGTGATCCCAAGGGGCACGTGCCCCTCCAATGTTTATAGCAGCAATGTCCACAATAGCCAAACCATGGAAAGAGCCTAGACGTCCATCAACAGATGAATGGATAAAGAAGATGTGGTATATACATACAATGGAATATGCAGTCATCAAAAAAACAAAATCTTTCCATTTGCAACAACATGGATAGAACTAGAGGGTATTAGCTAAGCAAAGTAAGTCAATCAAAGAAAAGACAATTACCATATGATCTCACTGATATGAGGAATTTGAGAAACAAGAAAAAGGATCATAGAGGAAAGGAGGGAAAAATGAAACAAGACAAAACCAGAGAGAGACAAACCATAACTCTTAATCTCAGAAAACAAAGTGAGGATTTCTGGAGGGGAGAGGGGTGGGAGGGATGTGGTGGCTGGGCGACGGACACTGGGGAGGGTATGTGTTGTGGTGAGTGCTGTGTGTTGTGTAAGACTGATGAATCAGGGACCTGTACCCTTGAAATAAATACTACATTATACGTTAACAATAAGTAAGTAAATAAATAAAATGTCTTAAAGATAGTATCTTGCCATTTGTATCGACATCAATGGAACTAGAGGCTATTATGCTAAGTGAAATAACTCAATCAAGAAAGACAGTTATCATATGATCTCACTTATATGTGGAATTTAAGAAACAAAACAGGATCACAGGGGAAGAGAGGGAAAAATAAAACAAGATGAGATCAGAGAGGGAGACAAACTGTAAGGGACTCTAAATCACAGGAAACAAACTGAGGGCTGCTGAAGGGGGAGGGGGTGGGAGAGGCGGGTTAACTGGATGACGGACAATGGGGAAGGTTATGTGCTACAGTGAGCGCCGGAGTTAAGACTGATGAATCACAGACCTGCACCCCTGAAAAATACTACGTTATATACGTCAATAAAAATAAAATAAGTTTTTAAAAAAGGTAAGTGTTGATGAGGATGTAGAAAAAAATGGAACACTTGCACACTGTTGGGGGGAATATAAAATGGTACCACCAGTGTGGGGAACAATATAAAGGTTCCTCATAAAACTGAAACTAGCACTGCCATCAGATGTACTTCAGGGTAGTCACCCAAAGGAACTGAAATCAGGATCTCAAAGAGACACCTGCATTCCCGTGTTTGTTGCAGCATTATTCACAATAGCCAACAACCTAAATAACCACTGGTAGATGAGTGGATAAAGAAGATGTGGTGTACTGGAATATTATGCAACCTTTAAAAGAAAGAAATCCTACCAGCTGCGACACCATGGATAAACCTGGAAGACATTATGCCATGTGAAATAGGCCAGACAGAGAAGGACAAATACAGTACAATCTTATTTATATATGAATATTGTTTTATCTCTAGATAAACAAACACAAAGGACCCCTCCGACCAATGAAAAGTGCATCACTTCTGCAAGTCCCACCCACCCACCCACCTTCCAGGAGATCACAGACAAGGCAGAGGGAATACAGTGCAGGGAGAGAAAAAAGAGAAACGATCCAGCCAGGACAGTCCAGACACCACTTTACTTGCATTTGCCACGGTGGGGATTTATTCCCATACAGTGACACCCATGGCGTCAACCTCAAGGCCCCTCTCTAATTGACTAGCCTGCCCAGGGACGTTCAAGACCATCTCAGAAAACAGCAAAAACTCCAACGCGAGCTGCCCTCCTGAAGCAGCCTTTCCCCTTCCTTCCTTGTCCCTGGGCTGTTTCCAGCAGCCAGCAGCAAGCGCCTAAATGAGGGTTTGATCAATGGAGGCCAGGTTGATATTGATGAAGCGGCTGCAGTTTCTGCAAATCACCCAGCACTCATAGATACTGAAGATTAATCTTTACAAATACGGGGCAAAGGGGGAGAAAAAAACCAAGTCGATTTAGTTTCCAATTATTACTTTCTTCAGAAAGCACTGAAGAGTCAAAAGTTTAACTGATGTACATTAGACAGGGAGACAAATCCAGAAATATCACCCAATTACCTGGGAGCTTCTAGAAGGTATTTTTCATGACAGCAGGTGGGTTTGCCTTTTCTAAATTAGGAAGGAGACAAGACGCCACTAAAAAGGATGTCCACTTGGCCCGGTGCACAAGTGCTAACCTCGCCAGACAAACCTGAAGCCTGAATATCTGTCCTCCCTCTACAGTGTCCTTGAAAGCCTATTTCCACTGATCTCCTAGTTACTTTTATTTTATACTGTATGGATGTTTAGAAATGATACTGACTGTTCCTTCCTGGAACAAGATGGATTTTTGTAATACAAAGAAATAATAAATAAAAGCCTGTCCTATGCCTCTGATTTCACATCCAGAGAGTGGGCACAAGCCCAGGACGTAATGTATAGCAGCTTCTCTCAACCTTGACACTACTGACATTTGGAGCCAGACAATTCTCTGTTGGGGGGCGTGGGGGTGCTCTCCTATAATTGTAAGATGTTTAGTGGCGTCCCTGGGCTCTACCCACAGGCTGCCAGCAGCAGCCACCTCCCCACTCCCAGCTGTAGAAACCAAAAATGCTCCAGATAGTGCCAACTGTTCCCTGGAGAACAAAACCACCTGTGTACAGTAATGTGCAAATACATAACAAGAGTTAGATAAATGCCCCTCAAAAACCCTTCCATGCTGTATTCACATAAGCAACAAAACCAAATTCCACACTTGATGCCAGTTCTAATCCCTTCGTTCATGCCCATGTCACAGCCAGAAAACGTGAGGCACAAGTTTGGAAAACATGGATCACCAGGCAGTTTCCTGAGGTCAGCTCCAGCTCCATGGGGATACAGCCTGTATAAGGCCCCATGCTTAGAGAGCCCCACTCTGCTGCTAGTGTCTTGAAATTCCTGTTAGTTTTTGTTTTTGTTTTTTTTTAATAAGGAGCCCACATTTTCATTTTGCCCTGGGCCATGAAAATTGTGTTTTAAATTCAGGTTCCTGAACAAGTTACAATCTCAAAGAGATTATATGCACCTGTGTTCAATGCAGCATTAATCACAATGGCCAAGATATGGATCCAATCTAAGTGCCCACTGACAGATGAATGGACAAAGAAGATGTGATACACACATACACACATGTGCACACAATGGAATATTATTTAGCCACACAAAAAGGGAGGAATCCTTCCTTTTACAACAACATGGGTAAAATTAAGGATGGAATAAGTCAGAGAAAAGTAAATACTGTATGATCTCACTTAAATGTGGAATCTAAAAAAGTTAAACTCACTGAAAGAGTAAACAGCGGTTACCAGGGGCTGGGAGATGGTGGAAATGGGGAGATACTGGTCAAGGGGTACCAACTTCCAGTTATGAGTATATGATGGGGATCTAATGTACAGCATGATGACTAAGTAAATAATAAGAATTGTGCACTTGAAAGTTGCTACGAGAGTAGATCTTAAATACTGATATGCATACGCGCACACACACACACACACACACACAGAGCTACATAAGGCCATAAATGCGTTAGCTAACCGAACTGTTCTAGTCATTTCTCAAGATACAGAATACCAAATCATCACATTGTACATCTTAAGCTTATATCATCACATTGTACATTGTACATGTTATTTGGCAATTATATCTCAGTGATGCCAAAAATAACAAAAAATAAAATCAACTCAGGTTCCCAGATCCATAATAGTTCCGTAATAGATATATAATTGTTACAAAATAGTTATAAAATCCTACAAGAGATCTTTGATTCTCTCACTTAAAATGAGAGAGAAATTCCTTTCTAAAACATAAAAATTCCAACCAAAAGTAATCTCTCATTTTAAATGTGGAATAAGTACAAGACACATGAAATGGGTTGAAAGGCAAAACTCCAACTCCAGGTTGAGATGGTTAAGGGACTTCATAAAAATGAATACGAAAATATTTAAATTTTCTAACATTTCCATTTTTATTTCTAACTGAACTAAAAAAAAATCAGATCATCTGAAAAGAATTAAAAGGAGTAATTTTTATAAAATCAAAATCAGATTCCTGAACTCTCCACTTGTATATAGGGGATGAAACTGACCTAGGACTTTCCTCGTGGAAAAGAAAGAACCAGAAGCCCAATTTGAGTACATTGCTGGTTAGATTTTCCAAGCACGATTCATGTTGTAGAATTTGCTGAACCTGATTCCAGTTTCTTAGTATTAATCACTTTTTACTTGCATTCCAACTACTTCCCCACCCACCCCATCCCTCTCAAAAAAAAAAAAAAAATGTAAAGCAAAGACCTAAAATCTTGGGAATTTTTATATATAGAGAGAGAGGAACCTCTAGACTGCATATAGACACCACACTTAGTCAGCCTGTCATAAAAACAAGACAGACAGTACTTCCCAGGAGCTGACCCCATGTAATAGTACCCTACCATACAGATCTAACATCATACTGGGTGAGACACACAGTCTCTGTTTTAGAAAGCAAAACAGAAGGAGAGCATGCCAAAAATGTATTCCACTCACTTGACTGTGTGAGTCCTGAAACCCATCTGGCAAAGGAAGAGATAAAACTTAGAGGATTTGGCAGAATCACAGAATGCAGGAAAATGTTTCCAAAGGGGGCCTTACTCGATACTGAAAATAAGTGTTTTTGTCTAGAAGAAAAACATAAAAAATAATTCTGCTTTAACTTGATCAAAAGTGAGTTCCTTATTCTGCAGAGACCCTAGGAGTATTTAGGAAAGGAAACTGGGAGGTAGACACTAGAAAAGAGTAACAAAAGACTAAAAGTTTGGGGGCACCTGGATGGCTCAGTTGACTGAGCATCCCACTCTTGATTTTGGCTCAGGTCTTGATCTTGGGTGGTGAGTTCAGGCCCCATACTGGGCTCCACACTAGCTGTGGAGGCTACTTTAAAAAAAAGAAAATAAAGGTCTTGGGGCCCCATAAGAAAGGAAGAAGGGGCAGAGTAGGGGAAAGAAAAGAAAGGTCTAGAAGCCCACATGTGCCAGTCTTCAGTGGAGTCCCATGAGCTCAGAACCTGTGAGTAGGTTTCCAGCAGGCACTGGGCAAGAGGCCAAGTTCTGCACTAGGGCTCATGGGGGGGTGCAAAAGACAGCACAGGGAGTACCAGAGCATGAGGCTGATGAGACCCTGAGAAGAACCCCCTTGCCGAATTAGCAGGAATTCGCTAGAGTACATTTCACCTAGGTCTTTGAAGATGAAACACTCCCAGCTGACATCCAGGTTACCCTCCTTGGTTAAATGTTTGCCAGTTTCCAACCTTGCACTGGAAGCGTGCAGTGCTGGGGGTCAGGAGCATTTCTCAGCCACGTCTGGATGCCTGTGCATTGGTGTGGAGGTCCTGTCACAGCACAGGCCACCCCGAATCTTACCATTAGTGTCTACAAATGCCCAATCGCCAACAGCTAATCTCTGCACCTCTTTGCTTGGCGCAGAGCCCACTGATGGTGGCCCGGGTCCACTCTGCCTGTGCCTAGGGCAGGTTAGAAGCACCAGGGAATAAATATGTCCCTGCGGGTAGGAGTGACCAGTAACTAATTGGAAGTCTCCTTCCCTCCTCAGTAAGTTAACTCTGGAGTGCATGTCCCACACTGGGGTCAGTAAACTTTTTGTGCAGTGGGCCGGACAGTAGGTATTTTAGACTTTCTGAGCCATACACTCTCTCACAGCCACTCAGCTCTGCCCCTGTAGTGCAAAAGCAGCCACACACAATACAGGCATGAACTGGTGTGAATCTATACAAAAACAGATGGCAAGCCAGATCTGCCATGGGCCATAGTTTGCAAATCCCTATTCTAGGCCATTTTCCAGAGTTAACCAAAGATTCAACTCTGTGATCCCCACAGTGGTTACAAATGTGTTAATATACTAGTTTTGACTGTGGAAAGAGCCAAGATGCCCATCAACAGATGAATGGATAAAGAAGATGTGGTACATATATACAATGGAATACTATGCCTCCATCAGAAAGGATAAATATCCAACTTTTGTAGCAACATGGACTGGACTGGAAGAGATTATGCTGAGTGAAATAAGCCAAGAAGAGAAAGTCAAGTATCGCATGGTTTCACTTACTTGCGGTGCATGAGGGGTAACCTGGAGGACAGTGGGAGAAGGAAAGTAAATGGGAAGTAGGGTAATCCAGGGAGAGAAATGAAACAAAAGAGACTTTGG
>PITA01026913.1:0-21845 GCA_004023965.1 Spilogale gracilis
GATAAAGAAGATGTGGTACATATATACAATGGAATACTATGCCTCCATCAGAAAGGACGAATATCCAACTTTTGTAGCAACATGGACTGGACTGGAAGAGATTATGCTGAGTGAAATAAGCCAAGAAGAGAAAGTCAAGTATCGCATGGTTTCACTTACTTGCGGTGCATGAGGGGTAAACTGGAGGACAGTGGGAGAAAGAAAGTAAATGGGAACTAGGGTAATCTAGGGAGGGAAACGAAACAACAGAGACTTTGGACACAGAAACAAACTGAGGGACTTGGAGGGAAGGGGGTGGAGGGATGGGAGAGCCTGGTGGTGGGTACTGGGGACATCTAAAGCGTGGAGCACTGGGTGTGGGGAATGGGGAATGAATCTTGGAACACTGGAAAAAAAAATTTAGTAACAATAAAAAAAAATGGTTTGGGGAACATTGGACAGCTAGAGGTAAAAGAATGAAACTGGATCACTTTCTTACACTTTATACAAAAATAAACTCAGAATGGATTAAGGACTTAAATGTGAGATCTGAAACCATAAACATCCCAGAAATGAGCACAAGCAGTAATATCACTGACCCTACCATATCTTTCTAGATAAGCTTCCTGAGGCAACGGAAACAAAAGCAAAAATGAACTGTTAGGACTACATCAAAATAAAAAGCTTCTGCACAATAAAGTAAACACTAACAAAAGTAAAAGACAATCTACTGAGTGGGAGAAGATATTTGCAAATGACATTAATGATAAAGGGTTAGTATCCAAAAATGCATAAAGAACTTAAACAACTCAGCACCAAAAAATAAATTAATTGAAAACCCACCAAATAACCAAATTAAAAATTTGGACAGAAGGTACAAGCAGACAATTCTCCAAAGAGGAAATGCAGATGGCTAACAGAAATATTAACAATTCTCAACATCACTCATCATCAGGGAGATGAAAATTAAAATCACAATGAGATATCACCTCACACCTGTCAGAATGACTGAAATAAAATTTAAAAAAAACCTCAAGGAAAAACAAATGTTGGTGGGGTTATGGAGAAAAAGAGACCCTTGTGCACTCTTGGTGGGAATGCAAACTGGTACAGCCATTGTGGGAGATGGTATGGAGGTTCCTCAAACAATTAAAAATAGAACTCTCCCATGATACAGAGACCATACAAGAGGATATTTATCCAAATAATACAAAAATGCTAGTTTGAAGGGATATATGTACCCTTATGTTTATTGCAGCATTATTTACAATAGACAGAATATGGAAACAATTTAACTGTCTATTAATAGATGAATGGATAAAGATGTGGCACACACACACACACACACACACACACACACAGGAATATTATTCAACCACAGAAAAGAATGAAATCTTGCTGTTTACAACAACATGGATGCATCTAGAAAGTATTGAGCTAAGTAAAATAAGCCAATCAGAGAAAGAGAAATACCATATGACTTCACTCATATGTGGAATTTAAAAAACAAAACAAACAAAGAAAAAAAAAGACAAAAAACCTGACCCTTAACAATAAAGAACAAAGTGGTGGCTATCAGAGGGGAGGTGGGTGGGGGTGAAATAGGTGAGGAAGACTAAGAGTGCACTTATCTTAATGAACATTGAGTAAAATATATGGAATTGTTGAATCGCTATGGTGCTCACCTGAAACTAATACAACACTGTATGTTACCTAATTGGAATGAAGATTTAAAAACAAATGAAATTAAAAATTTTTAAAAAGAGGAAATTAGGACACAGACACAAAGGGAAACCATGTGAAGACAGTGGAAGAAGACAACCAGCTACAAACAAAGGAGAGCATTCTTTGAAGAAACCAATCTGTCAAACACCATGATCTTGGACTTCTAGAGAAAATAATTTTCTGTTATTTAAGCCACTCATTCTATAGTACTTTGTTATGTAAGCCCTTAGAAAACTCCTGTGGTGACCTTCGAGGAGGATGAATGTCTAAGCAAAGGAGAAAATTACAAGGATTCTGAATGGAAACATCTTTCTAGATTAATTTAAGTATTAAGACAATTTATATGACTGATCAAAGTTAGCTAACTGATTTCAACTTCTTATGTCATATATAAAATCTACAGAGGTGTTCTCACTACTGTCTATAATTCATAGCTTTGAACCAATATTCTGAAACCCAGGGACAACTAAAAAAATGTAGTGGGCCATTTTTTAATAGAAATATAAAAATAAATCTTTAATTCTCTTATAATTCCTTTCAGATAATCCATGGGAAATTTATATCTACATTATATGAACCAAAGTCTAAGCATCTAGGGTAGGAACTTGGATTGAAGCTCTTTATTTTACAAGATTGTATGTTTCTTATGTGCCCAGGCAAGAGACTGACCTATGAGTCAAATGTCAAATATTAACCAACAAACCAAAGTGAAGGCCCTAAGCCCACTTTTAACCTTTATTATATTTAAGAGTAATAGCATTAATTATAATAACTTTTTAGAGTTTGTCACATTAAGATAGTATAATCTAGGAACTTAATAGATTTTTATTCTCCTCCACTCCATGTAATTTTTTTTTAAATCCAGAGTAATTATGTTTCCTCTTATTGCATTTTTCCATGTATTTTTTATGCTGCTTTACTTTAATGTGGATTTATTTTTTGAGGACTGGTCTTATGCAGCTTACCACAGTTGTTATAAGCATAGTGTATTTAAAATTATAATTTTATTCATACAAATGTGTTTATATTATACAGTGCATTAAAAATTTAAAGTTATTTGTAATTTATAAGACAAATATAACAATTTTGTAGAAAAATAGAAGAGAGAAATGTGTGACCATTTTAATGCTCTCAAAAATTATATTTAAATATTGCTGAATGTCTGGTATGACTAACAGTGAATCTTAGGGGGCAGGAATTAATATTTCTTCCCCTAGAACGCAATAATATTCTTCATATTACTATATTTGGGGAATTTAAAAAAGGTGCAACTTTCCCTCAAGATATATAACAAGCCAATTAAGAACACTATATAAATATACTTCTTGTAATACAAGTGACAAGGAAAATTATATTGATTAATAATTTATAACTATTTAGAAACAAAGCATTGAGTAAATAAAAATGTCACAAAACAAAATAATAAAACGTATTCAGTCATCAAGCATTCATTAAATGTCTTCCTGTAGAAAGTATTGGAGTAGGCAACAGTACATACATCAAGCATGAATTTTGCACTTGAGTAACTTCTGGTTTAGTTGGGGGAATAAGACATATATAGGTAATATGCACCCCCGCACACACACACATACTCACTTTCCAATGAAGAAAGTGCTAGTGCAAAAAAAGAGGACCAGATTAAACAGTATAGTTTAATGGTGCCAAAATGATAGTATCAGATCTTTGCAGAATTCATAATTGGATATCTTAATTATGAATTATTTCTCTCTTTTTAAAGATTTTATTTATTTATTTGACACAGAATGAGATCACAAGCAGGCAGAGAGGCAGGCAGAGAGAGGGCAAGAAACAGGCTGCCCACTTAGTAGAGCTGGATGCGGGCCGGCTGCAGGCCTCCATCCCAGGACCGCTGATCATGACCTGAGCTGAAGGCAGAGGCTTTAACCTACTGAGCCACCCAGGCGCCCTCATTTCTCTTTTAAAACAGGAAGGGGAGTCACTTCACAATGGCCCTAGTGATCTAGTCTTTTATGTTATGAAGTCTTGACTATGGGTTCTTTTAACTTTGGCCCCCTACAACACAAGGGGTGTGTGTGTGTGTGTGTGTGTGTGTGTGTGTGTGTGTGTGGTAGCAGGAAGGTGGGGAAAATCTTGAATAATGCTTCAAGAACTAAACAATTTAAGGAAATAATCCTTGTTTGATGTGAAATGATGAAAAATGATTTGGATCATATCTGATTATTAATGCCAACTTTAGTTGAAAATAAAATAGTTTTATGGGGCACATGGGTGGCTCAATCAGTTAGATGTCTGCTTTAAGATCAGGTCATGATCCCAGGGTCCTGGGATGGAGCCCTGGGTCAGGCGCTCTGCTCAGCAGATAGCCTGCTTCTCCCTTTCCCTCTGCCTGCTGCTCTGCTTACTTGTACTCACTATCTCTCTGTCAAATAGATAAATAAAATATCTGAAAAAAAAGAAAATAGGCTTAATTGACAAATTCAGTGGTTGATGATTGTCTTTTGGAGTTGGGAACCTTTTACTCACTAAGTTATCAAAGAAACTTATTATTTAAATTGAATGAAGCCAACGAAATGGATATCTGCCTTGATGTTGACCAAGAATTGCCCTAAAATAGTATTTCTGGTATCACCATTATTAGTTTCATTGTAATGGAAGTCATATCTTATGTAGTAAAAAAAAGTATAAATTGGTGTACATAACCGAAAGATGGTCAAAATTGTCAATTTTTTAACTATACAAGTTAGATAAGGTTATGAGAATTAATAAGCTTGTTCATTGTGATGGCTGGATTTATAATTAATAACTTAACAAAACACTAGAAAATATGTAGGAAGAAATATACAGCCCTTACATGAAGAAAGTCTAAATATTATTAAACAGCTAAGATAAAACTTGAATAAAGTCATTTATAAATTACTGACACACTCAATATTCTAAAGACATCCCTCTCAAAATAATTTTTAAAGTAATGCAATTATAAACAAAATCTCAATAGTATTATTTTTTTCAGATCTTTATTGCCTAAGAGTGTATCTCAGTTTAAATCCTTAAGAAGAGTCAATACTATTTTTTTTTTTAACTAAAAAGGTATGGAAGGGAAACTGCATCAACTGATATTCTAAAAATTTGATCACTCTCCAGTTAATCAAACAGAATAAATAATCAAAAAACATATGAATGTAGTAGATGATTTTAATTCCTTCATGGAAAGCTTCCTATATAAAGAATCTTGAAAAATACCTATTTATTTTATTTGTCAGGGAGGAAAGCTAGCCATATTTTTTTCTTATACTCTATTAATTTACCAGGGCTTCTTTACAAGTACCATAGACTGGGTGGTTTAAACAACAAGTTTAGAGACTAGAAGTCCACAATTGAACACAATTGTGTTGGTTTCATCTGAGTCCTCTTTCCTTAGTTTGCACATGACCATCTTATTCTAACATGTTCCTTCACATGTTCCTCTTATAAAGACACCAGTCATATTGGATTAGGGCCACCAAGATGACCTCATCTTATTTACATTTTTTTATGCCTTATCTCCAGATATAGCCACATTCTAGGGATAAGAGCTTTGACATATGAATGGAGGGTCAAGGGCACAATTCAGACTTAGGCTCATGACATATATCATGAAACAAAACAAAACAAAAATTAAGATATAGAGAAAATATGAAAAAATGAATAAAAATTATTAAATAACCAGGAACAAAATATCAGCAAATATGAATCCCATCTTGGAATATAATAAAGCTTTATAAGTGTAAACTAATGGGCATAAACATAAATGAAAATATTTAAATATACAGTTATATGAACAACTGTATTTCTGGACTTCAAACTGATAGCATAGAAAGGCAAAACTGGTAAAAATAGTTTCAGCACATTTTGGCATTTTTATCTGTGAGATAAAGACATAAGAAAAGGATCATAGTCTATGGAGAAAATATTGGACAAAAAAATAAGAATTTATAAGGAAAGAAAAGAAAGTGACAAACACATTTAGATACATTTTTTAGCTTCACTAATAACCAAAGAAATGAAATTAGAAACAACTTTGGGGGGACATTTTAAATTACTAATTTGGGAAAAATTTTAATTTTGAAAGATTTAAATACAGAAACATTTTAATATACTTTCCAATAATGGCAAGTGTGTGAGGATATAAAGATCATTATGTACTGCTGATGGAATATAAATTTAAGCAATGCTTTGAGGTCAGTTTGTACATATATAATAAAAGCTTTGGGATTTTTCAAATATTTCTACCTAGCAATTTAATTCTCCATGTGAATCCTGAAATAATCAGATAAACACATATATCTATATATTGTGCTGCCTGCTCCTCTAAAGACATACAGGCCTATATACTAAGAAGTATCATCCCTTAAATGATTTTAATTTGTTATATGCTTTTATGTACTTCCCAAATGAATTACAGTACATTTTACAATAGTAAAATAATGTTATCTTGAAATTTGGCAATTGAGAGGACAATTAGATTACTTGAAACTGAGATTTAGAAATTCATTATGGAGGAATGGCATTTGTTTTTGAGTGAAGTTTATAATGATTAAGCAGCAAAGCATTTGAGGGAAAGGGCATAGAACGAGTTCTGTGGGACATAGTTATTTATTTTTTTTTCCTAAGCATATGGCAGAATTTAGGAAGGCCCAATCAGAATAGTTGGTTGAGATAAAAAGTATAGAACTGATTGAGATAAGCAGGTGCAGAGCAGCAGGTCAAATTAAAAGGCTGATGTAGCAGTTCCATTGGGAGGAATGGGGACAATATAGAAAAATGAATAAATGTTGCAGAGGGTTGGGTGTGCATGATATAGATGTAGAACAAAGGATGAATTGAAAGTTGAATATAACAAGTTTTGGGAACTGAGACATATGCATATATAAGGAAAAAGAAGTGGTAACATCCATTGACCAACATCCACATTAGGAGCTGTGCTTCAGGCCCTCAAACATCACACCAGAGTCCCAAAATTCTTTTTTTTTTTCTTTTTGTCCATATTCTATAAATGCTCAGAGTCACAGCTAAGTAACTAGAAGAGGATTCAAACTCATGCCTTTTCATTTTATACATCATACATATCTATGTACTTCATGATTTAGAGATAAAAGAATTTGAAATAATTTTGATTTATTTCAGTCTGAATATGTTTTTTTCCCTTTCTGCGTTTTTGTGCATGTTACTTTAAAATAAAATGTAGAGATTGCAGTTCAAGGGCATTACCGAAGTTTCAGATGTTTTAAACCATCCAGTTCTTAACTGTGTCCTTGCAATGTAGATCATCTGGCCTGTTTTTGTCTATTCACTTCTACATGATAAATGCATAGCAGAATGCTAATATCCTTAGGCAAGGTCTTATTTTTAAAATGTATATAAGAATTTGATGAAGACAGGAAATAGAATTGACAGAACAGATACAATATGTCATATAGGACTAATGACATCAAATGGGGCACTTTATTAACCTTGCTGTTTTAACATTGAATTACTATTGGTTCCTAAAAGAATAATGTTCATGTAATTATTATTATATGGGGAAATTATCTGGAACATATTCTAACACTGTTTTTTTTTTTCTTATATGTAGAGAACTGTGATATAAAAGCCAGTGGGCTATAACAGACCCAGTTCTTTTTTTCCCTTTGACTTAAAAAGAAGTACACAACCTAAAAATTGTGTCTTAGTAATACTGTAATTGCCATTATAAATAATTGCAACATTGACAAAATAACACAAAAAACAAGTCCATCTTAGTAACTGGGATATAGAGTTGAAGGTTGCATGTTCACTTTAAAGTTGCATAGTGTCACCGGAATAAAGAGAAAAAGCACTTCTGCAACACCCATTTCTAGTGCCTTTTTCATTTGATAATGTCTACAAATTCCTGTTATTAATGTTTTGCAAAGGACACAGGGTAATGGAGTTCTGACAATATAAAAAATATAATATGAACCACATTAACAATTGTAATAATAATAATAATAATAATTTTAAACAAATTACCCAGCTAAGCATTGCCTTTATGGTGATTCATCTAGTATGTACAAATGAACTCTATCTAGAAGTTAACCATCATTTGTCATGAAAATTTCACCCTATTTCTTTCATGATATGCTTTGGGCTTTGGGAAATAACACCCAAAGGGAAAGAAAACAAATAACAACAACAACAACAACAACAACAACAACAAATACCTCATCCTTATTTGAGATCTTTCCTTTGAAATGGAGCTTTTAGTGTAATATTTTTCCATTTAAAAATTATGTAACTAAAGGTAATCAGTCACTAAGACTGTGAGTGTGGTTTGTAAAGTCCTTCTAACTTCAAATGCTCCCTTTTTTCTTCTTGAAGGGGGGGTGGAGAGGGAGAGGAGGGACAGAGGGATAGTAAGAGAGAGAATCTTAGGCAGGCTCCATGCCCAGTGTGACCCCAAAGCAGGGCTGTCTCACAACCCTGAGATCATGACCTGCCTAAATTGAGAGTTGGACTCTTAACCAACTAAGCCACCCAGGCACCCCCTCCATTTATAAACTATAAGTAGAAAAATCTAAACTGAGAAAATTTTGACTTAGATACATTTCAAAGTTTAAATCTGTCCATTTTATTCTCTCTGAGATTCAACATTATTGGCCTTATAAAGATATTTGACATCAGCTTTTGTCTGGATTTGTTGCTCAGGTCCCATTAATTACTTGACATATGAAGTTTGCCCTTGTAATTAATTTCTCAGTCTTAACTTCCTTATTTATAAAATGGTACTATTAGTTGCCACACTGCAAAGTTGTTATGAGAATTAAATGAGATATTGTGTACAGAGTCTAGTCTTTATGAATCTATTAAATGGCAGTTTTTATTGTACCTATTAATTTGATAATGTATAACAGAGAAAGTTCTATGGAAGAGAATTTGTAATTCATCTGATTTTTTAATTTTCTCTCAATTTAGGTTTTTTTAAATATTTATTTATTTTTTAGGGGCACCTGGGTGGCTCAGTTGGTTAAGCGACTGCCTTCAGCTCAGGTCATGATCCCGGAGACCTGGGATCGAGTCCCACATCGGGCTCCCTGCTCGGCGGGAAGCCTGCTTCTCCGTCTCTCATTCCCCCTGCTTGTGTTCCCTCTCTGGCTGTGTTTCTCTCTGTCAAATAAATAAAATCTTTAAAAAAAAAAGATTTATTTATTTTTTAAAGAGATAGAGCAAGTGCACAAGAGGGAGGGGCAGAGGCAGAAGGAGAGATAATGTCAAGGAGAATCTATGCTCAATGTGTAGCCCAATGTGGGGCTCAATCTCATGACCCTCAAGTCACTACCTGAGCTGAAACCAAGAATTGACCACTTAAGCAACTGTGTCACTAGGTGTCCTTCCCTTAATTTCATTTTATCCAGCTCTCTGGCATTCTGTAAATTACAGATATGTCTATTTTTACTGATATGGGGTTTCTTTTTGCATTGGCTGTTTTTCTTAACTCATAACCTGATTCATGGACCATATAATTGTGTTTATCAAAATTACAAAGATATCCTTTGACCTGTCAACTACACTTGAATTCGTAAGAGATCCCTTATGTATTAAATGGTGTTGAAGTTTTTTGGGGGGCAGCAATCAGAAACACCTTAAAGATCTATTTAAAAAAAACTGGTTACATAAATTATGGTACATACATATAGTATAGTAATAGATAACCATAAAAGGGACAGAAAAGCTCATTACATATTGGCAGGGAATAATCTTCCAGATGCAATGCTTTAGGAAAACAAAGGAAGGTGCTAAGATGTGCAGAGGTGTAATCAATTATCATTTTGTAAAGAGGAAATATATGTATGTGACATACACATATATATGTGTTTTAAATACACGTGTGTGTATTCACATGTATAAATATAAAAGAAAGAAGAGAACTGCTAGGGTATTCAAATAACTGACAATACTAGATGCCTGAGGCAGGAAAACTCATTGGCTGGTAGCAAGGTATAGAGGGAGATTACCATTATATACACTTTTATGCTTAAATTTGGAGCCATATGTCAATATTCTCTATTCAAACAAATGAGATGTTTTAAATTCTTTAAAAGTGAGCTTCAGTAAAAATAATCACAAGATCATCACTTCATGCCCCAGTTTTTCTTTATGAATTTACATTAAAATCTTAAAGAATTTGAGAAAATGGTAGAAATGCTGCTAGCTACTCTGATACCCTCTAAATCTATAGGGGACACAGACCACATACACATACTCATGGATGCACACATGCATGCTTATGTGCACACACACAAATGGAAAGACTGTAAAAACTTTTTTTCTAAATGACATATTTCAGGCAGATGTGAACATAAATTGGTAAGGGTAGGATTCACATTTGGGAAAAATAAAGGTCATACTAGAGAACTGTTTTTCTTTGGAATCAAGAAATTCTGAGTTTGGGACACTTGCGAGGCTCAGTTGGTTAAGTGTCTGCCTTTGGATCAGGTGAGGATCCTGGGATCGAGTCCTGCATTGGGCTCCTTGCTCAGCAGGAATCCTCCTTTTCTCTCTGCCTGCCTTTCTCCTTGCTTGTGCTTCCACACTCTCCCTCTAACAAATAAGTAAATAAAATCTTAAAAAAAAAAGAAAGAAGGAAAAAATTCTGAGTCTGAATGCCAGCTTTTCTATTTATAAGCCACATGACTTTGTGCAAGTTACTTACCTATCAGAGCTTCAATTTCCTTATCTGTAGAATAGAAATGCTGTCCTTGTAGAGTGACCATGACAAAATATCTAGCCAAATGCTCATCATAAGCCTTTCATAAGTGGATCTTTTTATTTTGTATTATTTTAAGACCTTCCCCCCTTTTTGCTAATATATACTAGTGCCCATTAAGCAAATGATAGGTAGAGTTAAGCTCCTCTGAGACATAGCTTTATTTATGCCCTCTAAAGATATTCCAAAAGATTTCCAAAATTTTGGTTAACAGGAAGAAAAAATACTTAACACATTCACTATGACTTTGGGAGTAACAGACCTGTCACAGTTGTCACAATCGTGCTAACGCATTGAGCACAATTTTCAATGCAAGCTATTTTTCCGGATCACTCTGGGAATATACTCCTGAATAACTTTACCTAAAAGGGTAGAATCAGGCTGGCTTTGTTAAATTTGTAAGTAGAAAAGTTTTATCTTTAGGTATTTCCCACCTCACTTCTATATTCTATAAGTTTCTACCTCTCTTCAAAGAATTCCCTTCTGAACAATAGGTCAAACATTTACAGGTGGCTGGTTTTGTTTTCTGGCTTTTGGAGTCTGAATGTTATGAACTTGAGTAGAGCTCATTAAAGCTTCCTTTCTGCCTTTCATTATAAAAAGCCCAAGTGACAGTACTTGAAAAACAGCCTCTGGCTAAATATTACTGAAATCCAAAGGCCAGTAAGTGAAGAATCATTTGCTGGTCAAATCTATATTAATCTAACTTGTTATATTGTCTTAAGAACATCCTCAAGGGTGTTTTTTTCAATCCTGAAAAGATTCATTTCAATAAACCAAACATACTCTATCTACTTAAATTAGTGTACTTATGCTAGGCCAATTTCATAATTGTTCTAGCGAAAATAATCTCTCAACAGTCCATCTTGGCCAGACTGTTGTTTATCAAACAGAATAATAGTCTATTTAGCTCTGAATATTACTTGATTTAAAAACCACACTATCCATTAATTAACAATGACTTAGTGGCAGAGGTGGCAATGATTTAATATGGGTCAAAATCTCATTACATAAAACTAAATTATAACAAAATCTCCCTGTTAAAAGAAGTTACTTAAATTCCACTTAAATTCAGGGTATTATCATTTATTATAACCAAAATCCAATGATAGCAAGAAGTCCTTTTGAATCTGATGAACTGTATTACAAATCATTGGCAATGATCACAGAATTGACACCATAGACTCTTGCGTTAGTGAAAGCATGAACCATTTTTTCTCCCCATGTGCCCTTTACAATATCTTAATTTCAACTCAGTTACCCTCTTTCTTATTCTTCATGTCCCAGCTTAAATCATACCTTTCTGAACTTCCTGATTATACTTACACATGCCTCTTCCCCTCATGTTCTCTTAACACCTGAAATTCTCCTCTCTGTCCCTCACTACAGGAAAAATTATATATATTTTATGAAAATATTTCAATCTGTCCCTCCTAAGTTCTTTGAAGGAGGAACTGAATTCTCTCATAAAATATTTCCATGTGAAGCTTATTTAGAACCAAAACCTTTCAAAAGATTTTTTTTTAAAATAGAAGATTGAGTATCTTTTTCTTGGTGTCAGTCACACTGAAGGAAAGAGACTTTCTTTGGGTCTGTTCTCAAGGTAGCTCAATTCTCAAGGTCAAAAGAGAAGACACCTAATATGTTCCTTTCTAACCTATGATTACCTTTGTGATTTCTACTTCTGGCAAGGGAAGATTCTGTGATTTTGCTCTTTTCTTCCAGTGGGCCTGACATATTGAGTCTTCTACTCAATCTCATGATCCACTATGATCACAGCTTAAAGCTGAACTTCATAAAAAATTCACAAAATAATGAAATATTAGATTGGGAAAGAAGTATCCCTACATCCGCATGCTTATCCATCCACTTACCCATCCAGGTCTCTATCCATCCATTTGTTCACTCACTGAAGAAGATTTAAAGGTAATCTAATTATATATGAAAACAATATAATAAGTGGTCAAGAAACTGATTAAAAACTAGTAGATGAAAAATAAACTATGTACAAATAAAGTGAAGTAAAGTGCTATGGTGTTAAAATAGAAGTCTATACTGTGTGGAACATGCCAAAAAGATACAGTCATGACTACAAGAAAGATTAGCAAATGTTTCAGACTAAACTGTGAGTGTATATAGCCTGGTTCAAAAAGAGGAGAATAGCATTCGGGGAAAAGAAAACAGTATATTTAAAGGACATAAGTCACTCAAGGAATCACCAGTTCAGAATTCAAATTAAAGGGGAAATTGAACAAGAAGACAGAAGATTGGAGTTAGAGAAAAGATGACAGTGATGATGATGATGATTATGACGATTTAGTAAGTAATTCTGAATTATACTATAGGTTATGGATAGTCTGTTGAAAGTTTTTGGTAGCTTTAAATTTCAGGAATACAAATTTGGAACAAGTGTGATGAATTACTGGAAAACGGGAGACTGGAAAGCAGGAATATAAATTAGCTATCACTATTGCCGCTAAGTGACCTGGATGGCTTAAGAAAAATCAGAAGAGGCAGATGACTGAGATTTGAAGCAAGCAACATTAATAGGATGTGCTTTTACCTCTAAAATTTTTTATCTTGGTTAACACAGAGTCTGATTGTGCCAGTCATTAAGATAAAGAATATGGAAGGAGAAATACTTTCAGAAGAACAATATATACAGTTTAATTTTAACATGTTGCGTTTCAGGTACCTCTGGAGACACTTATTTCAAACTCCCAGCTCCCGCAGGAGACTCCCTTTCTGCATTCTATTAGGTGTCATATCCTGTTTGTCTGTTCTTTGGGTTTATTTGCTTTGCTAATTGATTCTGTACTCCATGTATCTTACCAACTTGGCTTGGCTCATAGAAGTTCCTTTGTCGTGTAGACTTATGTTAAGGGCATTTTTCCATCAGGCATGTAAAACATCCTCATAAATTTAAACATGACATCAAAAGATCAAAATGTTTTTGAGCAATTTCCCAAGTGATTTTCCCTATGGAGCCATATATTATAAGCCCTAGAAGAGGGACCTGTAACAATGAAAGTGATTATTTTAGAAAGGTGTCTTTGCCAGTGGGACTGGAAAAGTTTGAAGCAAAAGAGCCTTCGATCAAAAGTCTACTGAAGTAATATAGGTATGAAGTAGCTCAGGGATTGGGGATGACAAGGAAGGAAGAAACAACAGTATATGTTGCTAAATTGGATATAAAGGTAAAAGGCATGAAACCTCCTATGCCTTTCATAATTTATAACTTTTTTGAATCATGGAATCACTTTTTAGATTGTTGGGATGTGTTCTTATCAGCAGATTGTGCATTAGAGTAATGCGTTTGTATGCATGTTTGCAAGTGTGTGAGTTGCACATGTGTATGCTGGGCGTTAGTGCATGTAAACTTTAAAAAGAAAAAGAAGGTCAGCATTTGCTTATTTTACAGTCTGCATGAATGAGCTTATCTTTCATTTAGTTTCTATTTTTTAATCTTCAGGGACATGTTTCTATAACAAAAAAAATTAAAAATCCTTAGCATTTCTGGTGGGTTTAATTTGGTATAAAGGAATAAATTGCCAGTGTCTGCAGATTTCGTATGCTCTCTGTATTTATCACAAAAGATATCACAATCTTGTTTATTATTCCAACTTATATCTTTTTGTCCCTAGTGTATCTTCCCTGTCTTATGCTGGCAGACAAGAACAGATTGAAAGGAACTCTCTTTGGCAGACCACAATGTTGCATTTCAGTGATTTCCATGATACTCTAATAAACAACAACTACAACAAGGCAATAATCCTAATGTGGGCATGACTAGAAGATTCTGTTCAAAACACTTTTAAAGCCATCTTTTGGGTGAAAAATAAGGATAATCACATTTCACTCAAAGCAGGATTTATAGTTTAAAATATTCATCCATTAATTACCTTGTGAACTTGAAGATTTAATTTTCTCCAGAAAACATTTCTGGAAAATTAGATGCTAAAATTTAGAGGCTCTAATTTCATCCCTCTCAAACTTTATTTCATGACGTTCTTTTCAAAGTTTTGCTTATATGACAGGATTGTATTTTGCACCAATTAAAATTTCCCTGTTATATGGGAATCATGACAAAAAAAATATGTAGCCTAAACTTGTAAGGGTCTAGAAGTAAGACATAAAAGAGGTTTCTGATATCTACCAGCCCACACATTCTCCACATCTCCATCCTAGTCACTGAGCTGCTGCTACAGAGTGCTAAGATCAGAGGAAAACTTTGAGTCAAGTGTAAGATTGAAGTTTTAATGATGATAACACCACTTTCTAGAATAGATAAATACTGAAATATTAGTGTCAAGTCAACAGATATTTTCTTGCTTTCATAATATTCTGTTGGCATGGGATGAATGTGGAGAGGATGGACAGTTCCATCTACCTGTCAGGAAACAAGGCTGGCTCTGTCTATACCACATGACATTCATGATCACAATAATCATTGATCTTGGCTGGTGTTAAGGATTCTGCATGGGTATTTTTAAAGGCTTTTGCTGTAAGTGGAACACATCAGTTCCATTGAGCAAAAATGTCACATTCATTCACACTTAACTGCAAGGGAGGCTGAAATATTTATTCTACCTATGTGCCTAGAGACACAGTGAATGGGTTTCATGAAGAAGTAATTAACCTATACTACAAAGATTTATTCTTCAATATTAGATTAACACCATTCTCATAAATTCATTTGGATGAACTTGATGAAGGATTATAGAATTGGGACCAAATGACAATAAGAAACCAAGTTCTAGCAAGAAAATGGACTTTAATATGGAAAATTAAGAGGTAATTATTGGAAGAAGTAAAATCATTTCATGTTTATATCCCTAAGTTGAGATGCCTTTAAAAAATCAGTATTTCTCAATTATGTTTTAATATTTTTTACTTCATTAGGCATTTTCATTCACACATGAAAAATTTTCCTTCCTTAAATAGATCAAATATAGATTATATGGCAATCTAGAAGTTGTGTAGGAGAACCAAAGAATCTGCAGATGATTTTCCCCTTTATTCTTCTCTCTAGTAGGTAAATCATATGAAGGTCTAATTAATTACTCAAAACAATCAGGTGAATTTGATCTGAGTAGCAATTTTAGTAAGCTTTAGTTCATAAGTGGGGTGCCTATAATTTTTCAAACATGTCCCTTACAGACTCTTGATTGAGAGGCTTACAGTTCTGTGTTTCTTTAGCTCTGAAAGATGGGAAGTCATTCAGTTTTCCTTTTTAAAGGTTTTGAATCAAACTCCTTAGTGCCCTGCCTAATGTGGTTTATGTTTTGGCATATATTGTGAGGGAGAGCTAGTCTCAGGCAGACATATTTCTAGTAGGATTTTGTCTCCCTAAGTGCCATGATAAAGGTGATTTCTTTTCCCCTTTTAGAAGTGTCTGTAGAAGCCCCCTAACTTCCCTAGTTTCTTCAGAATTCAGCAGGTTTTAATTAGGGAAAACTGACCATGTTTTGAGTGCTTTTTTCAATCTATCATGCCTGCCCACCAGACCAAGAGTACTTAGCTGGTTTTTATATCTCTTAGTTTAGTTACTATGCCTAGCCCAGTCTAATCTGTGGCTTGTAACTGGAATTAGCGAAGGTCCACAACCATTGTCAGATTTCCTATCAAGGGCTATTCTTCTCTTTCAAAACTTCAGTTCATGAAGTCTTTGTTTTTCCTCAGCATAATGTGTATTTAAAAATAGGACTGTAAATTATCTAGTTTTCTTTCTGATTCTTACAGTGGAGATGCTAACCTCCTATGTCCTAACCAGAAAGACAAATCGTAGAATGATCACTTTTTTGAAGTGCATTATTTCATTTTTTTGATCTTCAGTTGTCAATTGGCCAAGCAAAATATTTCAATTTAGTCTTCAAGAAGTTTATTCTTGCCTAGATACAGTTTGTTTCTTTAAAACATATAGAAACATAAGTTGGTTTTTTGTGTGTGATATCCACTTTCTGTTCCATCATGCCCAGTTAACATATTCCATTTTGTGTAAAATTTAATGTCTCCAAAGACCTCACTAATTTTATTATCTTCTTTGAGAGAAATATGAACTTTTGGAGGAACAAAAGTCCAGAAAAGAACAGAGAAAATGCCCAGTGAAAAGAGGCCTGGTGACATCGACTTTAAATGTGCAATTGTTCAGATGCCAGATTTCTTTCCAAGCACTGCCAATTGGCAGACACAGACATCCTCACCTCCTCCCAGTGTTAAACTCAGCAGTCAAAAACTAAATGTAGTGGGAAGTGTTGATTTAACACCAGGGAAGAAACATGGTCTGATGCTAGCTTTAGTAAACATTTCAAGGAAGGTTTTTAAGAGTGTTAACTTAAAAGGCAGACAGAAGGACAGAGAATAAGAGCTGAGGAGCAAAGATGAGGGAATTGTAGGAGTGTGAGGGGTAGCTTCCCGACTGACAGGGATGAAGAATGAGGCTTGGAATATCCTAGAGTAAAACTTCATTTAAGTAACGTTTATATTAGATTGGGTCAAATGAGGTTACCCGGGTATCCACATAAATGTGTACAAATATGCATTTATCTGCATAAATGTTTGCTTGATGTTTTAGGGAAACAGGTGTGTGTGTGTGTGTGTGTGTGTGTGTGTGTGTGTATTTGTGATATATATTCAGATGTATCCAAAAAACTCTTCCTGGGTCTAGAAAGGTTTTTGTTTTTTTTCTCATTCTTAGAAATATAGAGAAGGCCATTAATTCCCTTTGAAATTTGATCTCTATGTTCACAGTTGTATTTGTTTCCTTAAAAAACATATTGCAGGGGCGCCTGGTTGGCTCAGTCGGGGCACCTGGGTGGCTCAGTTGGTTAAGCGACTGCCTTCGGCTCAGGTCATGATCCTGGAGACCCGGGATTGAGCCCCACATTGGGCTTCCTGTTCGGCAGGAAGCCTGCTTCTCCCTCTCTCACTGCCCGTGCTTGTGTTCCCTCTCTGGCTGTGTTTCTCTCTGTCAAATAAATAAATAAAATCTTAAAAAAAAACCAAAAACATATTGCATCAGACACTTTAATGAATATAGAGATTTCTGATGAATTTAGTGCTATAAATATTAATATGCCAAAGATCTTGCCCCGAATGGACTCTTAGTCTGTCAAGAGAGAAAGGTAAATGAAGAGATAATTAAAATACAGCGTATTAATTACATAACAGGCTTAAGTAAATAGCACCAAAGAGTAGGGAGTTTTGAAATCAACTGAGCTAAGTATAAGAGTGCTTCAAGGAGGAGGTGATATCCAGATTATGGTTGAAATATAAAAATGTAATTTCTTTGCATCCATGGTCCTTCCCTTCCTTCCTTCTGAAAACATCATTTCTAATATATGTAAATATTTAATACTTTGCTCATAATATATGAGAAACTTATGGCATGATACATGTGAGTCACTTTTTTACCCTCACATTAGAATTATAATGGAAGAATGGAAAACTTTTATAGTATGTTTCATATCTGGCCTAGTGAACCACACATTTTTTCCTTGTTCAAAATTGTGTTGATTTTAAGTCTTCTTGTACTTACTACTTTCAGGAAAGTTTGGTAGACTGAAAAGTTTTGAGGAGAATTTTAGTGAAAGAGCTTGAACTAATAGAGTGATATGTACAAGATATGTGAAATCTATATACTTTTCAGTCATACCAAACTGAAAATAAGATTTCTTTCCATTCATCCAATTGCACATTTTTCTGACATTCATTCTCTAAGTATGTTGTTGTTTAGGAATTTTATTATTATATAAGCATTTTGTAATTGTTAGTGCTGAGTAAAAAATTATATTGGCTTTTCAATATATCGATTATATATCCAGAATCCTTAATGAAAACTCTTATTATTAGAAACATTTTATGTAGAGGCACCTGGGTGGCTCATTTGGTTAAGCGTTTGCCTTCAGCTTAGGTCAAGATCTCAGCGTCCTGGGATAGAACCCTTGTTTTGGGTTCTCTGCTCAGCAAAGAGTCAGCTCCTCTCTCTCCCTCTGCCCCTCCCTCCTGCTTATGCTCTATCCCTCTCTCTTTCCCTCCTCAATAAATAAAAATCATAAATTTTTATAATATATTAATATAATATTTATAATTATAATAAAATTTTATGTATAATTTTTTTCTGAATATCTATAGAAGTAACCATGAATTATTATCTGTGAATAATGGCAATTTCATTTCTTTGTTTGGATCCTTATACCTATTTTATTTTTCATACTTTATTCCAGACCAGTGTTGAGTATGAATACAGTGATATCTTTGTCTTATTAGATTTTAAGAGGATAATTCTAACCTTTCATACTGTGTAAAATGTTTTCTGTACCTTTATGGTAGATAAACTTTATTAATTTTAATGTAGTTGCTCTATTTTTTATTTCATTTATTTTGTTTTTATTACATTATTTTATTTTTTCAGTATCCAGGATTCATTGTTTATGCTCCACACCCAGTTCTCCATGCAATAATACCCTCAACACTCACCACCAAGCTCACCCATCCACCCACACCTTCCCTTCCAAGACCCTGTTTGTTTCTGAGTCCAAAGCCTCTCATGTTTTATCTCCGTCCCCGATTTACCCAACTTCCCACTTCCTTTCTTTCTCCTACTGTCCTCCATATCACTCCTTATGCTCCACAAGTAAGTGAAGCGATATGATATTTGACTTTCTCTGCTTGGCTTATTTCACTCAGCATAATCTCCTCCAATATGGTTCATGTTGCTACAAAAATTGGGTATCATCCTTTCTGATGAAGGCATAGTATTCCATTGTATATATGTACCACATCTTCTTTATTCATTCATCTGTTGATGGGCACCTTGGCTCTTTCCACAGTTTGGAGATTGTGGCCATTGCTACAATGAACACTGGGGAACATATGGCCCTTCTTTTCACTACACCTGTATCTTTGGGGTAAATGCCCAGTAGTGCAATTGCAGGGCCATAGGGTAGCTCTATTTTTAATTTTTTAAGGAATCTCCACACTGTTTTCCAAAGCAGTTGCACCAATTTACATTCCCACCAACAGTGTAAGAGGTTCCTCTTTCTCCACAGCCTCTCCAACACTTGTTTCCTGTCTGTTAATTTTCGCCATTCTGACTGGTGTAAGGTGGTATCTCAATGTGGTTTTGACTTGAATTTCCCTGATAGCTAGTGATGATGAACATTTTTTCATGTGTCTGTTAGCCATTTGTATCTCTTCTATGTAGAAGTGCCTCTTCATGTCTCTTGCCCATTTTTTGATGTGATCGTCTTTATTTTGGTTGTTGAGTTTGAGTGTTTCTTTATAGATCTTGGATATCAGCCCTTTGTCTGTAGCGTCATTTGTAAATATCTTTTCCCATTCCATGGGTTGCCTCTTTATTTTGTTGACTATTTCCTTTGCTGTGCAGAAGCTTTTTATTTTGATAAAGTCCCAAAAGTTTATTCTTGCTTTTGTTTCCTTTGCCTTTGGAGACGTGTCTTGAAAGAAGTTGCTGTGGCTGATGTCAGAAAGATTACTCCCTATGTTCCCCTCTAGGATTTTGATAGATTCCTGTCTCACATAAAGGTCTTTCATCCATTTTGAGTGTCTTTGTGTGTGGCATAAGAGAATGATTGAGTTTCATTCTTCTGTAAGTAGCTGTCCAATTTCCCCAGCACCAATTATTGAAGAGACTGTTTTTCCTCCCCACTGGGTATTTTTTCCTGCTTCATCAAAGAGTATTTGACCATAGAGTTGTGTCTGTTTTTGTGCCAGTACCATGCTGTCTTGGTGATCACAGCTTTGTAATAAAGCTTGAAATCAGGAGAAAAGGGAGAGGACCCAAATTAATAAAATTATGAATTAAAGGGGAGAGATCATGACTAACACCAAAGAAATAGAAACAATCATCAGAAATTACTATCAACAGTTATATGCCAATAAGTTAAACAACCTAAAAGATATGGATGCATTCCTGGAAACCTATAAACTTCTAAGACTGAAACAGGAAGAAATTGACAATGTGAATAGACCAATATCTAGTAATGAGATTGAAATAGTGATCAAAAATCTCCCAAAAACAAAAGCCCAGGACCTGACAGATTCCCTGGGGGAATTCTACCAAGCATCCAAGGAAGAAATAATACCTATTCTCCTGAAGCTGTTTCAAAAAATAGAACCGGGGGGGGGTCAAGATGGCGGAAGGCCAGGTGACCGCATTTCGGGGAGTTCCCTGAAGAGAGCTGAATTCCAGCAAAAAAAACACTACAGACCACCGTGAACACCCATGAAACCAGCCTGAAATGTGATATTTCCCACTTCTGGACCGCCACAAGAGACGAAGAACATTGGCAAAAAGGTAGAAACAAATTGGAGGGTCTGGAGGCTTGCCCCCAGAGACAGGGGAGTGGGGGAGGAAGTCCGCAGAGCTGAACCATTGAAAACAAATACCCCAAAACGAAAGTGCTCTGTGAGTGAGGAATAACAGCACATTACAGCCTGAATCGGGGCTAGAAAGAAGCTAAACACAGCTAAGCCTGGGGCAAGGCAAGGAGACTTTAAAATCTTTTATTTTCTTTCTTTTCCCGCTGCCCGGACTCCCTCCGCCCCGCCAGCCCCGGCCCTGGCCCCGGCGCACGCGCAGCCGCCCGGGCCTGCCTCCGCCTGAGCCGCCACAGCTGCCGGGAAAGCAGCGGGAGTGGATTCTATCCTGCCCTTCTCTCCCGTTTCTCTCCACACCGTGGGCCGTGTGTAGACCCCCCCAGGGGAAGACGTTTTTTACAGACTTTCGTGGGACCGGAGAGGCCCCAGGTCCCTGGGGGCAGACAAAGTCACGCGATCCAAAAAGAGTTGTGGCTTTGAGGTGCGGGAGTGAAACAAAAAGCGGGGACGGGGGCAGAAATCAATACAACATCTGCACTAGCCTGGCTGGGACAGACTGCCACCTGGGAGGCTGGAAAGAGCCCCTCCCTGTGTAGAGGCTCGCTCTGGGAAGGAGGTCTGGGCACAGACATCCTGCTCCGACTTGACTTCCTCAACTGCTGAAAAAAGATGCAAAAGAACAATGCTCCGCTACCAGAGAATTGCAGCCTGATAGTCTGGTTGCCATTGAGACAGGCCTCCAGCAGGGGGGCCGAGAGACTCAGCCTAGGTAGAAGGACTGAAAGGGAAGGACACGCCCCCCCCCAAAGCACGCCAGAAGCTCAGGAGGACAACATTCCAATGCAAAACCCCAAATCGGGGGAAAGGCAATTTATTAAACTCCTGGCACTAACTACAAGTACCAAAAACTCTACAACTCATTGATAAAGTTTTCCACCTCATTTACTTTTTTAAACTTTTTTCTAGTTTTACTTTTAAAGCTTACACTTTAAGCTTAAAATTACACTCTCACGGTTTTTCTTCTTTCAATTTTTATCCCCCTTCTTATCACAACGTG
>PITA01026914.1:0-21842 GCA_004023965.1 Spilogale gracilis
TTTTTTTTAAAGATTTTTATTTATTTATTTGACAGAGAGAAACATAGCTAGAGAGGGAACACAAGCAGGGGGAGTGAGAGAGGGAGAAGCAGGCTTCCCGCAGAGCAGGGAGCCCGATATGGGACTCGATCCCGGATCTCCGGGATCATGCCCCGAGCCGAAGGCAGTTGCTTAACCAACTGAGCCACCCAGGCGTCCCAAATGTTTTCTTTTTGCTTGTAGTACCTGATTCTTTGGTTTTTATCGTTTGTAATAGTGATTCTTTACATCCTCTTACACTTACTCTTTTTGTCCTTTGCCATCATTGAGACCTTTAGAATCTTGGATAATGTGTATGACTTCAATAGTTCCTATTCAGAGGAATCATTTTTTTTTTCAAGTTGATGAACCTTTTTTCTTTATAGTCATAATGGGGGCTTAAAATTTTTAGCAAGGGAGAAACCTGGTATTTCAGTAGGTTTCTGTGGTGCTTTTATCCACTAGCTGTTTTAGAAGACTTAACCTACTAAGACAGGATTTGAAAATTTCAGGAAAACTAGGAAGTAGAATTTTAAGGTAACTTCAGGACACAAATCAAAATGTAAGTTGGGTTTGAATTTTCTAAAAAAGCAAAGGGAGATTTTTATTTTTCTGTTCTCTTGTTAATTAAAGATTCTTGTAGGAGTATCACGGATCTAATTTTATGGACCAAATATATTACTTTATTAGTAAATTTTAAATATATTTTGAAATTTCTTGTATATTATGTGGCCAGGGTGTTTTGTTTTTGGAATATGTATGCTTTTTTAAAAAAGATTTCTTTGAGAGAGAGAAAGAGAGCATGCATGCAATGGGGTGGAGGGGTTAGGATAGGAGGGGGAGAGAGAATCCAAAACAGACTCCCTGCTGAAAGGAGAGCCCAGCGCAGCTCCATCTCACAACTCTGAAATCGTACCCTGAGCTGGAATCAAGAATCAGTCTCTCAATCAACTGAGCCCCCTCGGGTGCCCGGGAATCTCTATACTTTTTATTTTTAACATTTTATTTATTTATTTTTAAAAGATTTTATTTATTTTTTTGATATATATCTATATCTATCTATCTATCTATCTATCTATCTATATATATATATAGAGAGAGAGAGAGAGATATTTATTTGATATAGAGAGAGCACAAGCAGGGGGAGTAGGAGAGGGAGAAGCAGGCTTCCTCCTGAGCAGGCAAGGAAGGGCTTGATCCCAGGATCCTGGGATCATGATCTGAGCTGAAGGCAAACACTTAACCCACTGAGCCACCCATGCACCCTTCTATACTTTTTAATTGTAAAATTGTCTGTATAAGAAGGTCAGGCTTCAGGTTAAAAAAAGGTCTAACTACTGTGGTAACCTTGGTCTTTAGTTCCTACCTGTTTAGGTTGTCTGGTCTGGTCTTTGAACTCCACAAAATTGTATGCAAAATTTTGTTTGTGCACGATTATGGGATGTGAATCCATTCTTTTTATGATTCTCAAAGGGATCTGTGACTCCCACCCTTCCTTCCTCTATCTCCCATGTTTTCCTATCCCCTCTTCTCCCCACCATCTCTTCCCACCCACACACAAAAACAATATTAAAAATCATTGATTTAGGCCGTTTCAGAAACAGTTGTTTTGTTATGAGCAAAATCTTTTCCAGGAGGCTGACTTTGTTGGGCCTTTAGGATTACTGTGGTCTCAGTCTGGTGAAGTGCTTCTGCATGACTTCGGGCAGCTTCCAGGCAAAGGGTTATCCTCAGAACTCTTCCCTACCTTATCTTCATACTTGGGAAGCTGTTCCATCCATCCTTGTGTGTGCACACTGATATAAGAGTTAAGGGTTGGAGCAGGAGCTGCGAGGGCAAATGCAAAGCAGTCTTAGAGGGGCCTGGGCCTCTCTGCCTCAACCATCTGCCTCTGCAGATGGGACTGGAGGGGTGGCCATGGCAAAAGCTCCTGACATTTTCTTGCTTTGAATACTTCTTACTCATTCTGTTACTGCTTCATTCAATATGTTAGGAGGAAAAGGTTTTTTTTCCCCCTAACATTAGAAGAGGAACACTTAAATCCCTCCATTTTTATATTCCCCAGACTTTTGTATATGATACCTTGCAACTTTTCTGTTGATGTTAATTTCAGGTTGAATTTTTCTTAATGTCTGGTTGAGCGTGTGAGGTTCTTTTACAGATAACATGCCTATATGTGGAGTTCTGTTAAACCAGATGTGACCATAGGAAAAAGAATCAAATGTTAAAATTCTCAGAGCCTTGTTTTATACTTTGCTTAAGTAAAAGTCAAGCAAATTGGTAAAACAAAATTCTAGAGTGACAAGAAATCCTAGAAATTTTCTAATAGAAGTTCATTTGTTGGGCCAGACCAGAAGTTGAATAGAAGAAAAATCCATTTTTTTTTAGTTTGATATGTAGCTGGAGGAAAACACCTTAAGCTTGAGGCAGTTTGGGGAAGGGCATTGACTCCTAGAAGGGATTGTTTGGTTTGTTCCTTCCCCCAAGTGTACATGAGCAAAGAAGTGTACTTGGACTGTTCACTTTGGGTTCGAGGAAGCCAGCAGTATTCTAAGAAATTCTTAGAAAGATCATGGCCAGTGAGCTAGTGCAGATCACAGATTTTATATACTAAAAGCAGTTTTGTATTATTTAACACAAAGACATTATTAATGTTCATTGGTATATTTTGGCCTAACAACTCTAATTAAGTTAGCAGTCTAAATTCAGCTGTAGGTTAGCCTGAAGAAGTCAAGGCACCATCCTTGTTGACCATGTGGCAGAGTCAGAGATAATTGTAAAAATGTGAAATAAGCTCTTCTAGATCAAGGCTACTCATAGTATGCAGATCTGCATAGGTATACGGACTGGTAACTGTTTGTGATGAGGTAAGTCCAGAACTTGAAACATGGAGCTGTTTTTACAGCATTTTTTAGAAAATTGATGTGTCTATTGAGTCTAATAATACAAAATGTAAGTTTATAGTGTAGTCTTTTTTTTAAGCAAAAAAAAAAGCTCTTTTTCCTGGTAATTCATTTTTCTAGTGTTTTATAAAAGTATTAGTCCACGATGGATTGGGAAATAAAAAAAAGTAGTGTTTTTGTTTTTGGCAATCTCTTCACCCAATGTGGGGCTCAAACCTACAAAGCCGAGATGAAGAGTCGCACGCTTGGGGCACCTGGATGACTCAGTTGGTTAAGCTTCTGCCTTCTGCTCTGTTCACAGTCCTGGAGTCCCAACATCCGGCTCCCTGCTCAGTGGGGAGCCTGCTTCTCCTTCTCCCTCTGCCTCCGCCCTACCCCACTCCTGTTCGTGTTCTCTCTCTTGCTTGCTCACACACTCTCCTCCTCTCTTTCAAATGAATGAATGAATGAATGAATGAATGAATAAAATCTGGGGGGGGGAGAGTCACAAGAGTCACATGCTTTGCTGACTGAGCCAGCCAGACACCCGCAAAAAGTGGTTCTTAACCCTAGACAACACTGCTTAAGGTGATAGGTAGCATCACATTATCTTGCAGCTTGTTTAGAAATGAACATTTTAGCGTCCCATTCCAGACCGACTGAAATAAATGACCCAGGGTGGGGACCCAGTAATCTTCATTTAGCGAGCTATACTGATGGTTTTTATGCACATTTAAATTTAAGAAACATTGTTCTAGATCAGTGCTGTTCAGTAGAAGTTTGTGCTATGATGAAAAAATGTCTTATGTGCAGGACCTACAAGTCACACATGTGGCTGTTGAGCCCTTAGAAGGTGACTGGTATGAATGAGGAACAGAATTTTAAATTTTATTTAATATCAGTTAATTTAAATTTAGTCACATAGTGGCACTGGCATTTGATTCCACAAGTTTAGATCCTTTAGCGTCCCCCTTCCAGGGTGGGGGCAGCAAAAGTGGATTCCCCCCCCCTTCACTTAGAAAATACAGGACAAGACTGTCCTATAGCTTTAAATGAGACTGAGCAAATCATAGAATAAAAGTTGGCCCTTATTTGCCCATTTATATTTACCTCTTTTTATCTAAAAGTAGATTGGATGTTAAGAAAATAGTAGGGTCAGAAAATAAATTCAGATCTCTGTCACAAAAGGTTTTGCAAACAGCAAGGTAGCTGTTCTAGTGAGGCCTCGTGACCCTTCCTGGCTGTGACTAACATGCACGATGTCTTCCAGTATGACTTCTGAAGCTTTTGTCTTTGCTGTAAAGATTGAAGCTTTTAAGTGCAATACTGTAATTTTCCAGTTCTCAGTAGAAAGCACTGATCAGGGGTGCTTGGGTGGCTCAGTCATTAAGCGCCTGGCTTTGGCTCAGGTCATGATCCCTGAGTCCCAGGATCGAGCCCCACGTCGGGCTCCCTGCTCGAGGGGGAAGCCTCTTCTCCCTCTCTCACTCCCCCTGCTTATGTTCCTTCTCTAGCTGTGTTTCTCTCTGGCAAATAAATAAAATCTTAGAAAAAAAGAAAGAAAGCACTGATCATTGGGAGTTCTCATTACTTTGGACTGGTTAATGGAGATTTTTCCTGTGTAAAGTATCATTGGTTTATCACCTTACTTAGAGGATGGTTTTCATTCTATAAAGATAATCTTTGTTTTCCGTAATATTCACCAAGCCTCCCTTGAAAAATTGAGCCTTGTCTTCTGTCCCCTTCCAATATATTTGAAAATTTATTTGTTAAAAGGATTTCTTTTACTCATTCAGGGTTGTATATGCTTCCCTGCCTCCATCCCCATCTATTTGTACTTCACATTTAAACTCCAAAAAATCAAGGATAGCATTGACTCTAATATATTGATCAGTGCCCATCGCAGGACTGGAGATTGTTTTGTGATTGACAGGTAGAAAGAAACATAGCTATAAAAGTAAATAGCTTTTTAAAATGCTGTCCAGACACAGTGAGTCTTTTCTAATTATACCATAGTTTTATTAAATATATTTGCCAGCTTTTAGGTTTTCAGGCAGGAGATTGTTAGTCATATAGGCAATGGCTCTTGAAGCATGAGGGACAGTAGGGGTATCCCGTGTTTTTTATACCTCATAGTAGGTTTCCTTAAAGATCATGGATAGGGCTGCAGGAATAGCAAAATTTTTAATACAGCTGTGCCTGTTAGCTTTGTTTATGGCATAAATTAATGTATTGTCTTCCATTGGTGTTCATTAAAAATCAACACCATTTTAGTGAAATAAGTCAAACAGAGAAAGACAATTATCATACAGTTTCACTTATTTGTGGAACATAAGGCATTGCATGGAGGTCATTAGGAGAAGGAAGGGGAAAATGAAGGGGGGAAATCAGAGGGGGAGACGAACCATGAGAGACTGGACTCCGGAAATCAAACTGAGGGTTTTAGAGGGGATGGGGGAGGACGGGGGAGCTTGGTGATGGGTATAAGGAAGGCAGGGATTGCATGGAGCTCTGGGTATTATAGGTAAACAATGATTCATGGAACACTGCATCAAAAACTAATGGTGTACTGTACAGTGACTAACATAACACACACACACACACACACACACACACACACACACAAAGCCAGCACCATTTTCCATTTTGTTGTAGGGACAGTCTTATGTTCTCCCAGTGAGTGAAGATGTCCTGGCAGGTTGTCTTGGCAGGCGTTTTCTGTTTAGCTGAAAAGGACACAAGTATCACTGATCTGGGGGCCTAACATTTTGTAACATGCTGCTTTGGGCTCTTTTGTTTGACTTTATCTGAAGAGTTTCAAGTTCTTGACCTGTAGGTATGCATTTGGATTACTGCTTTGGATTCTTCTTACTTATTTTTTTAGAGAGATCGTGCACATGAGTGGGGGTGAGGAGGGTGTGGGGAGGAGAAGCAGAGAGAGAGAGAGAGGGTGAGAGAGAATCTCAAGATCTCAAGAAGGCTCTACCCCAGTGCAAAGCCGGACACGGGGCTCAGTCTCACAACCCTGAGATCATAACTTGAGCCAAAATCAAGAGTTGGACACTTAACTGACTGAGCCACCCATGCGCCCCTGCTTCGGAGTGTTAAGGAATTGAAAAACCTAGTCTGTTGACACTGAAATCTGATAACTAGTTGACAGATAACAAGTTTAAAATGTTTGTCAGTTCCTTGCTTTAAGTCTGTTCCCATCACTGTCACTAGTTCCCAGAGCTGGGACTGCAGTGTCGCATGAAATGTCACTAAAAGGCTGATTTCATGAGCCGTGGTCGAATAACAGTCTCCTTATTGACGCACCGTAGTCCTCCTCCGCCCACCCTTCTCCATTCTGATGCAGCACTCCATGCTAGCAGGGCTCTTCCTGGGTACTGCCTTGCCCTGTGTTCACGCTTGAACTCAGCTTTCTTGCTACCATTGTAGCATGGTTGTGGCCGTTATTTCTAGTCTAAGCTTGAAGTGTTCTCAGGGCTTATATAATTCAGCATCTCAGCTAGAGTCTTCCAAACCAAAGCCTCTTTCTGGCTTCTCAGGATTGAAGAAGAGTAGGGTTGGAAGGCCCTCTAATCTAATTTCATCATCTTATGGATGATAAAATAGATATTTAGTCAGGTAAATATTTTGTGAAGCCATCGAGCCAGTCTAAGGCCAAGTTAGGCTTAGAATTCAGTTCTCATTGTATTAAGTAGGTCTCTTTCCCTGATTGAGGGTTAAGGTCTGAAAAACCCCCATGGAAGAATTCCCTTAAGAAGTTAGAGGGATAGGGCACCTGGGTGGCTCAGTGGGTTAAAGCCTCTGCCTTCGGCTCAGGTCATGATCTCAGGGTCCTGGGATCGAAGCCCACATGGGGCTCTCTGCTCAGCAGGGAGCCTTCTTCCTCCTCTCTCTACCTGCCTCTTTGCCTACTTGTGATCTCTCTCTCTGTCAAATAAATAAAATCTTTTGAAAAAATAAATTAAAAAAAAGAACTTACAGGGATAAATACGGGGAAGTTGTGTTCTGAAATGAGAAGTGAATTTGTGAAAGGCTGAATATTTTTTTTTAACATTCTCAAAATAAAGATATCAATGAAATTTTACATGTCTTAAATGAATAAGTGCGAGTGGTACTGTTTTGGTAACTCTTGTTTACTATGTCTTATTTACTAGAAACATTTTGGCATGTCCCTCCCTTTTATGTCTTGGTAAAAGGCTTGTGGTACTATTTTGGTAACTCTTGTTTACTATTTTTTGCATACTAGAAACTTTGGCATCTCTCTTCATTATATCATTGTGAAATCCTCTGTAAATTTACCTTTGGGTTATTGCAAATAACGTGGATTTTTTTTTTTTTTACATCTGCATACTCATTCAGCTTTTCAGTAACTTAGGTTTATTAGAATAGGTTTTTTCCCCCAGACCCCTCAATTATTCAGATCATAGGAGCGGCTGTCAGTCATTGAGTGTTTACTCCGTTGACGGGTACGGTGTTAGGCTCTTTCATAGTGTGGTGGTTGTTAGAGCTGCTCACTGATACTCTGTTGTTTTTTGTTTTTTCCTTTTCTTCTGGGTACATGGTAGGATAGCACTTCTCCATGCTTGAAGTTGAGCATGGCTGTGTGACTCGCTTTAGATATTGAAATTTGAGTGCAAGTGATGTGAGACACTTCTAGGCAAATATCCTTTTTTTTTTTTTTTCCTGAAAGGAATCTGAAGTGGTTACATAATGTAAGCAGGAAGCCTATGCTTTAAATCACTGAGTTGCTTTTTTTTTTTAAGGTTTTATTTATTTATTTGACAGAGAAAGAGAGAAACATCGAGAGAGGGAGAACAAGCAGAGGGAGTGGGAGAGGGAGAAGCAGGCTTCCTGCAGAGCAGGGAGCCCAATGTGGGCTCATCCCAGGACCCTGGGATCATGACCTGAGCCGGAAGGCAGACGCTTAACAACTAAGCCACCCAGGCGCTCCAAACCACTGAGTTTTTTAAATGGAGTTTTAACTGTAGCATAAACCAACTCATCCTGATGGATATAAATATACATGGATTCTCATCATTGATCCTCATGGCTAAGTGCTGATAGTAGCCCATTTTACAGTTGAGGAAATGGAGACAAAGAAATTATATTTACTTGTCTAGCAGAACTGATAGCTCAGGCACTTTGAGCCCTGCATTCTTTTTTTTTTCTTTTCTTTTCCTTCTTTTTTCCCCCCAAAGACTGACTTATTTATTTGAGAGAGGGAGGAAGAGCATGTGAGTGGGGTGGGAGTCAGGGGGAGAGGGAGAGAATCCTCAAGCAGACTCCCCTCTAAGTGTGGAGCCTCATCTGGATGACAATCCCAGGACCCTAACTGAGATCAAAACCTGAGCTGAAATCCAGTCAGATGCTTAACCACTGGAGCCACCGAGGCACCCGGAGCTCCACATTCTTAAGCAGTACTTATGTTTGCTGCCATTCTATATGCTATACCAATTCAGTACCCGTAACTTCACAGCCGAGCTTATGTTTACTTCTCTGTTCAGCCTTCTTACCAATGCTTCTGAAGTTTCAGGTCCGAGGGTCTCTTACCAGCATTTATCTTTCCCAGTGTTGTACTGCAGAAACCTCCATTCCTTTTCTGTTGCCTGTTACCTACTTTTACTGCCTTCTGGAATTCCATCTTTCCTGTGACGGGGATCATTCCTTTAGGTAGCCTCGCGTCTGTAACATTTTCAGAGTTGAGTTTCTCAGCAGGCCACACTCGGTGTTATGAGTAGGAAGCTGCCCAGCAATCATGAAGACTTGCAGCCTAGTGCTTAAGGGCATGGCTTTGCAGCCAGACCACCTGTTTGAATCCTGGCCCTGCCACTACCAGCTGTGTGAACCTTCCTATTCCTCAGTTAGCTTTTGGGTCCAGTGGAGGTAATAATAATACCTATCTCATATAGTCCTTTTGAGGATTAAGTGAGTTGATTTATGTAAAGCCTTGGAATAATGCCTGGCACATTGTAAGGGTGATATATGTTGGATATTATGATTTTAAAGAATCAGGCATCACAGGGCCAAGGTGAGTGGAGAGAATCATTACTGATCTTAGTCTTTCTGATATTAAGATATTAAAGGCTTACCACCGGGGCGCCTGGGTGGCTCAGTTGGTTGGGTGACTGCCTTCGGCTCAGGTCATGATCCCGAGACCCTGGATCGAGTCCCACATCGGGCTTCCTGCTCGGCGGGAAGCCTGCTTCTCCCTCTCTCACTCCCCCTGCTTGTGTCCCCTCTCTGGCTGTGTTTCTCGCTGTCAAATAAATAAAATCTTTAAAAAAAAAAAAAAAGGCTTACCACCACACTTAATTTAAATTTTCCTTTTATTTAACAGGGATTGCTGAGCAACTCTATACAGGCTACTGCTCTGGAGGGGGGCGGGAATGACCTAGAGCTTTCCCTTAGAATTTATAGGGGAGATAAGATATACATAAATACCTGTATACGGATAATTGTGCTATTGCTAGGTAGTCCATAAAACATGTTTTTTTGGGAGTTCAGAAAGGGGCTTTGAGTCAGGACATTTATTCGGTTTGGAAGGGTAGATAGGATTTGGATGTGGAGACTGGGTGTGGTAGGGAGGAAATTGCCAGGTGAAAGGAAACATTAGATCAGAGACCTATAATAAACATGTTTGTTCTAAACATGTTTGTTCATCCATTCAGCAAATATGTAGTGAACATTTACTACGTGTTAGGTATTGATGTAAGCCCGGGGGACACTGCAGTAAACAAAGTTCCTGGTCTTACGGAGCTGTGTCACAGTATTTGAATATACAGAACCATAACATATCAAGCAGTGATAAGGACTGAGAAGAGTGTACTGACATATATTGATTTATATAACTAAGAACAATATAATGCTTCATTTCTAACGTTTTTCTTAGGGTATTTTTTTGAGGAAACCCAAAGCCAAGCCAAATGGCTTTTTCATGTGCACCAAGCCATATCTCTGCAGTTTTCTGTGTTCCTGGTTCTCTGTTCTTTGTTCTTGGCCTGTCTAGATATTTTCCTTCCTTTGAGACTTAAGTTCAAGTCCACTGTCTTCATGGGGCTATCCCCTTCTGTATCTACTGGAAGCACCCTCTTTCCTTTCTGCACTTGTGGAATCAGTTTTGGCCTATATGACTAATTTGGCATTTCCTTTTTTTTTTTTTTAAGATTTTATTTATTTATTTGACAGAGAGCACAAGCAAGTGGAGCAGGAGAAGGAGAAGCAGGCTTCCCACTGAGCAGCGAGCCCGATGATGCTGTGCTCAATCCCAGGACCCTGGGTTCACGACCTGAGCCAAAGGCAGATGCTTAACCGACTGAGGCACCCAGACGCCCCTGGCATTCCTATTGAACTGCCTTTGTCTTTTCTCATAATGTTTGTCGTTATTCCACAAGTATGTGATGCCCGTTTATTTAGTAGACAATTTATTGAACTTTCAGTTTGTTTCAGCCATCACTGGGCACTGGGAACTTGAAGATAAATGCACATGGCCTGTGCCCCTGAGGAATGCAAGGTCGGTCAGAAGGAGGGAAATGTAAACTGCTACTGCAAACATCATGATAAATGTCAAATCATAGCTGTGTCCAGAGTTTTGTTGGAATGCAAGAAGAGGGAGCAACCATCTACTGAGGCGAGTTGTTTAAGAGTTTTAAAAGGAAGAAACATCTACATTGGTTCTAGAAAGTTGATTTGGAATTTAATAGTCAGAGACTGGGCTTGGTGTCTGTGAGTTTGGAGAGCCTTTTACACATGGGACTTGTCCTGTGAGGGCACAGAGGAGAAATGGTAAATTCATTGGGGCTGGAATGTAGTGCAGGGATGTGGATTTGTGGTTGGCGACAGGCCTGGAGGAGTAGATTGGAGATGTTGAAGGGCCTTGGAAATGATATAAGGAGTTGAGACTTTTGTGGCCCCTGAGGAGTTTTTATGACCAGAGAGCAGTTTGTATGCTGTACTTGGGCAGCAGAGGTTGGTTTAGATCAGTGGTGCTCAAATTTTCTTGCACATGAGAATTATTGGAGAGCTTTAGAAAGTACCAGTGCCTAGGCCACACACACAGTAAAATCCTTGTCTGGAAGAGGGATTGGGTTTTTAAAAATTTCCCAGGTGATTTTAGTATGCCACCCAAGATTGAGAACCTGTGGTTTGAGAGGCTTGATGACAGGTCAGTAAATGCGGAGGCTATTACCATGGCCTGGCTAGGAAAGAAGTCTTTGAATTGAGGAATTAGGAACAGGGACAATGGAAGACTGAGCCAACCATTGTTATTTTTCTTCATTTTTTTCTGTTGTTTGTTTTCAACAAAATTGCGCCACCCCCACGGGTGCAAGGTCCAATCTTTGGGCTTTGACTTCCTCAGAGATTTGTACATAGTAGGTTCTCAATAAATATTTGTCTTGATTAAAGTTTGTTTTCTTTTGTTCGGGTACTCAGTGTTGAGTACTTAGGACATGTTTTATTTCATTTGCTTCTTTCCTTTTTTGTTATTAAGTAGAAATTCCTTTAGGAATGCAAGTGGATGGAAATGAAACATTTTAGTCAGTTTTATTTCCTCATAATACCAATTAAAGATTTAGGAAGTTAAAATTCAGTAATTCAGCATTAAGTCTGCATATGGATTTGGTTTCTCCAAACGACCTTTCCCTTAGTAGTGCAGATAAGTAAGTTTGCCTTTAACTCTTGACATTTCTGTAAAACTCATCAGTGATGATACACTGTTTAAAGAATCCCCAGAAAGTATCTAGATTCTTTTTTTATTTATTTAAGTAATCTCTACATCCAGCGTGGGGCTTGAACTCACGACCCGGAGATCAAGAGTTGCACACCCTACTGACTGAGCCAGCGAGGCACCCCAAGATTCTTAAAGTATTGTTAAGGTTTGGCTTCCACAACAGCATGTGGAAAGTGAGCCTTAACACTAGATTCTGTTAATTTGTCTAATTCAGGAATTTATCCATGTGGTATAGAATCTGACTTGCCTTGTGCACTTGAAATACTTTTTCTTTGCCAAATATATTTGTTTCTGAATGGGGATAGTATTTAAAAAATGCTGTGAATCATTTTTATGTCTACTCTTCATTCTCTATTCTAAGAGAGGAATTGGAACAGACAGAAATTAAAAACTTTTTATACTTGATGCCATTCACACCTCCCCTCTGCCATGTGGTATTTTGAAAAACATCAAACTTGTACAGGAAGTTATGGGAATGGTACCATTAACATGCATTTCCCCTTTACCTAGATTCGCCAAATACTGTTTTGCCAAATTTTCGCTAGTTTGCTCGTTTGTGCACGCACTCCCTCTTTTTAGACATATCTTTTGAGAGTTACTTGCAGACAGATATTATGACACTTCACTCTGAATACTTTTGTATCTTTATCCTGAGAGAAAGGGTACGCGTAATTATAATATAATTACGTCATTCAAGCCACTTGACATAAAAGCAGTACTTAGTCTGTATCTAAATCTTACTGTTCACATACTCTCCAACTTATTTAATTTTCCTATTCTTGAAACTAGTGAAGGACCATGCATTGTATTAAGCTGTCATTTGTCCTTAACATTCTAGAATCGATTAGTATGACCCAGTAGTCTCAGGATTTCAGAAATGGAAACGGAAACTTCTATACGGGCAGCCCAGATTCCCATCCTTCTGAGCCCGCCTCCGTGTTCTCCCCCGCTGCCTGAGACTCATGGCAGAGTTCTGAAGTGGAACCTTGAACCCAGTGCAGACCTACCTGTGCATATCTTTCTGAGGCTAGGAGGAGAGGGTTTATCCTGAACAGGGTTATTATTTGTCTTAGAATTAAAGCCATTCCGGTGCTTTACTAAGAAAAAGAAAATGTGGGTGCCTGGGTGGCTCAGTTGGTTAAGCAACTGCCTTTGGCTCAGGTCATGATTTTGGAGTCCAGGATCAAGTCCCAAATCAGGCTTCTTGCTCAGCGGGTAGTCTCCTTCTCCCTTTGGCCCTCCTTCCCTCGTGCTCTCTCTCAAAAATAAATAAATAAATAAATAAAATCTTTAAAAGAGAAAGAAAATGTGATCACGTTAATGAGACTTTGAGAGAAGATTTTCATTGTTGACTCTAAGTCATCTGAAACCTTCAAAGTTAGTTTCTTGAGGACTGATTATCATGACCTTGTCTTTATTTAGTTCATGGGGTTTCCTCTCCTCTCCTTTTCCTCCCCTTGGAGTGATATTGCCCCACTGAAAATGCATGTTTTAATCTAGACTAGAAACAGTCTAATGCCTAGAAACAAAGCAGGCCGGAGAGTCCTCTTGCCATCTTCACTGTCCACAGAGAATTACCTTAGGCTTGCATCTGACTGCTGAAACTAGTTTCATAATCCTGTTGTGACCAGGACTCACAGTGATAACAACATAATATATTGTGCCCAGTATACATATATATGTAATTCATATTGATACTCAGTATTTATTCTTACCACTTGTGATGCACTGTATCCACTGTACCCTTTTAAAGATACTTTTATTAAGGTAAGTTACATACCATAAAGTCACCTGTTTTTGTTCTGTAAAAATTTTTTAAAGATTTTATTTACTTATTTTAGAGAGAGCAACTGAGTAGTAGGGGAAGGGAGGAGGAGCAGAGGGAGAGGGACAAGCAGATTCACGCTGAGCGCAGGTTCAGTCTTACCACCCTGAGATCATGACCTGAGTCGAAATCAAGAGTCAGATGCTTAACCAACTAAGCCACCCGAGGCATGCCTATTCTGTAAAATTTTTAATTTAAAAAGAAATGCTGCTTGTAATCCACTGACTCTCAAGCATGACAGCCAGTAGGAAGAGCAATGCCAAGGTATAGCTGGTCTAGAGACCACTGTCCATCCACCAGAGAGACAAGAAGAAAGAGAAGGGCAGAGTCCTGAAACACTGTGCTCACTGGAATCATTGGGCTTTGTTTCAGTAAATGCCCTTGAACTTAACCAAGCTGGCAGTTTTTCTCCTTGGTATGGATGAGGACTGGGGAGCTCATGGCAGGGAACAGCCGCCAGTTGAGTTTTTTAAGCCCACAGGTAAAACTGTTCTGGTGGCAACCATGGCTTGCCAGGTGGAGCGGGCAACTTCATTCTTTGATTTGTGCCGGCAGCCCCCACTCCCCCCTTAAAAGAAAGAAAGAAAGAAAGGAAGGAATGAAGGAAGAGAGGTCAGGTTGCAGGGGGGATGGTAGGGAGGAAGGTTGATTTAACATTAGATAATAGAGCCTGAAATTCTGAAATCCTCATTATTTAGTGGGTTTATGCACAAGAGTATTTGAGAAAGTGACTGTAAGGATCTGGGTGTTTGATTAATTTGCTGTCATTAATCTGCTAAAAGAGTATAGAGTACTGAGGAAATGAAATGGGAAACTTTCAGTTTTTATTAGGAGATCAGAAGAGGAGAGGGTGTAAGGCATGAGATGGAGCTTTGCTCTGTTGGGATGTACTCATGGTCAGAGGGAAGTCCTGCATGTAGCAACACGGTATCAGCTGTGTGAATAGGGCCGCCAGCGCTAGAAAGGCCCAGCGAGTAGATTTTGCCCGTCGACTTTTGGTGCTAGGCAAGGCCGGAATATGGCAGGACCAAATAAAACTGAGGCATCCCATCCCAGAGAGCAGAATGATTAGAGCGGACTTCGAGTGCTCCCTGTATGCTAGGGACTAATCATTTTATATTTATCTCTCATCTAACCCTTTAAAATAGTATAGGGTTATAGATAAAACCTCTTACTTTCTCATTTTACTAAGGAGGAAACAGACACAAGGAGGTAAAGAAACCAGTTCAGGGTCACATGGTTACTTGTTCTTACATGTAATAGAAATGTGTAGGGCACTGGAGACCTTGCCTTGAAGGGTGAACCCACTACTTCTTGGGCCATATCTGCTGTGCCATACCTGGCGGATCCCGTGATCTACACTGAAGGCATTTCGTCTCCAGGTTGCTACCCTCAAATTCATTCTTAGAGACTGGTGACCACAATACTAAAAATAACATTGTCCTAGACAATTATAGTTTTTTCACTCCCTCTTGAGTACAAACTGTGCCTTATCTGGGAAATACCACTTATTTTAGGACTCTAGAGTTGGACATTTAAATGGTAAGGCTTGTCCAGTTGAGCATATTTCAAGTCAGTTCAGCAGGCATTTATTTACCCGCTTCCTGAGTGCCCTGCCGTACACTTGGTGCTGAGGGTAATAAATGTGGTCAGTGTAGTAGAGGAAATAGACAAGACCACTATTTGAACTGTGGTGAAACTAAGTAAGTAGAACAGAGAGAGGAATGTACAGGAGGGTAAGATTAGGAAGACCTTCCCAGAGGAGTTAACATCCAAGTTGGGTTTTGACAGATAAATAGGAGTTTGTCAGGTAGGTAGACCGTTGCAGAATAATTAAGTGAAAAATGCTGGGGAGATGGACAGAAGCTCCCTTCCAATATTATTGCCAATGTGTTTAGATTCTTAATGCAGTAGAAAGAGCTTCCGCTTGCAAAATTCCCTTTTTCCCCTAGTGTCTTGAAATGCCATTGGAATCCCGGGCTTTGGCAGTAATGCTCTACATCTAGGGAGTATGCTTTGGGCCCCTTGTTAAGAAGGAGAGATGCTATCCAAGTAGCATGTGCAGGCATGTTGCAACTTTGGACAGAAGCAGACGCCTTTCTGTGAGGGGTGATGGTGTTCCGTGTACCCTAGCTTTAACCAAGGCTTTGATTGCAATTCCTTGGTGAGCTTTTTCTTCTCTCTCTCTTTTTTAAAGATTTTATTTATTTATTTGACAGAAACACAGCTAGAGAGGGACCACAAGTAGAGGGAGTGAGAGAGGGAGAAGCAGGTTTGCCACCGAGCAGGGAGCCCGATGTGGGGCTCCATCCCGGGACTCCAGGATCATGACCTGAGCCAAAGGCAGCGCTTAATGACTGAACCATGCAGGCGTCCCTTCCCCGCCCCCGCCCCCCTCGCTCTTTTTAAGATTTATATATTTATTTGAGAGAGAGAGAGAGAGAGTGCAAGAGCATGATGTAGAGAGGGAGAAACTCAAGCAGATTCCTTGCTGAGCATGGAGCCTGATCCCACGACCAAGAGAGCACACACAACCTGAGCCAAAACCAAGAGTTGGATGCTTAACCAACTGTGCCATCCAGGAACCCCAAGATTTTTCTTTTCTTGTATGAAAATACTTGATTAATTGTTGTTATTCAGAAGGAATGTAGTCATTGAGCCACAAATGTTTTCTGAGCACTGAGTGTTTGGGGGTGGGGGGTAGATAAAGACCATATGTACAATTGGGTCTTTGAAGTATAACATTTAGTAAAGCATACAGATCTCAAGTGTACTGCTTGATGGATTTTTACATGTGAATATATCTGCATAACTACGACATTCAGGTTACAATAGAGAGCATTTCTAGCACCCCAGAAGTTTCTCTTATGGCCCTTTTCTGATAATACTTATGTCCTCCCAACCCTCCCCAGCATTATTCTGAATCATGTCTTTTGCCAAAAATTAGTTTTGCCTCTTCTTGAACTCTAAGTGGAATCAAAGAGGATGTGCTGCTTTGCATCTAGCTTCTTTCATTCAACCTTATGATTATGACATTCACCCAGCTTGTTGGGGAGCACTGATTATTTACTGGTCACCTTGCCAGGAAGAGACCTAGAATAATCACATGTGATTGATGCCATTGAGTGCTGGCATTCATTTATTCACTGGACATTTCCAAGTGCCACATAGCAGGTGCTTTGCAAGAGCTTGGCAACCAAAGATAAGTGAGTGCTTGCCATCACTGGGCTATCAGCCTGGTGAACAGGATGGGCACCTACATAATTGTGAGAGTGAAGAATTGGTCACCTTTTAGGGGTGAAAGTGGTTTTTGAAAGACTTTATAGAGGAGATGAAATTTCTTCTCGTAGTCAGAGGATCACCAGAAGTTTTTGAGGTGGTCCAAAGGTGGTAACACAGTTGTGGATATATGAAGAGCATGGTGTCTTCAGAGTCCTTTGATTTTAGATTGATACAGAGCTATAAGAGTGCCAAAAATGATCACTTTGAGAAGACATTTTGAGGAAATCACTGGTGTAGAAGTTTGACCTTCACCTTAGGTTGGGGCCATGAGAGATGACCACTCTAGGGAGTGGTTGTAAATGTGTCATCGTGGAGAAGGCATGGAATGGGAAGTGAAATTTGGTGATCATTGTAGCTAAGGAGAAACTTCCAGCAGTGCTTTACTGTTGATGTTGAGGAAGACTTTTATAAGGTTAGGTGAAACCACAGAGATACTTATTATAAATGTGGTATTTTTTGAATAATTGAGATGAGATGTCCCATAAAACTGTCAAAAATTCCCTGAGGTGGGGTGGCTCAGTCAGTTAAGCATCTGACTCCTGTTTTCTGCTCAGGTCATGATCTCCGGTGTGGTGAGAATGAGGCCAGAGATGGAGGCCTGGTTGAGCTCCGTGCTTAGTGGGGAGTCGGCTTGAAGATTCTCTCCCTCTGCCCTTCCCCCTCATTCATATCTGCTCTGTTCACTCCTTCAAATAAATAAATACATTTTTTTTTTAATTTATTTGACACCCGAGAGAGACACAGTGAGAGAGGGCACACAAGCCGGGGAAGTGAAAGAGGAAGAAGCAGGTTTCCTGCTGAGCAGGGAGCCAGACGCTGGGCTCAACCCTGAAATCAGGACCTGAGTTAAAGGGAGATGCTTAATGACTGAACCACCCAGGCACCCCTCAAATAAATAAATAAATCTTTGAAAAACATTCCCTGAGGGTAGATTTAGGTGCAGCATCTGTCCTCAGTCATGGGATTTTGTAGCAAAATATGTTTGAAATATGTTCCCTGTTAATGTCAGTTTGCTGGGGCTACCATAACAAAATACCCCCATTGGTTGGCTTTCACAGAAATTAATTTTCTTATAACTCTGGGGGCTAGAAGTCCAAGATCAAGGTGTCAGGTTTGGTTTCTTCTGAAGGCCCTCCTTGGCTTGCAGTCCTCCTCTCACCACTGTCCCTACATGGGCTTTTCTCTATGCTACGTCCTGGTCTCTTGTGCAAAAGGAGACAAGCCATATTGGATTAGACCCACTCCAGTGGCCCCATTTTAACTTCATTACCTACTTAATGGCCCTTTCTTCAAATATAGTTACATTCTGGCATACTGGGAGTTAGGGCTTCAGCATATGAATTTGGTGTGTGGATGGGGTTACACAATTCATTTCATAACATCAATGTTTGAGAAGTTGCCATAATTTGGGCTGTGCAGGGTTTGTTGCCTGAGAAAGTGGGTGGAGGGTGGGCAGGGATAGCACCAAGAAACGCAGGTTGTAGACTAGTCTGGTGTAACCTCTCTGAGGACTGGACTCACTCTTCAGTGGCTGTCTCTTAAGTTCATAGTGATTCATGTGCACGCACAGACCTGTGAGCCGTGGCTACTATGTCTAACACCATTACCATTAAGACCGTGGTATTTTATCAATTAGTAAAGGGTGAATATAGGGATGAGGAAGAAAAGAATCTAAACCGAAGGACAGATGGACATCACAAAAAAGATAGTTTCATAGCTTTCATAACCCTTTTTTTTTTTTTTTTTTTAAGAGATTTTATGTATCTGGGGTGTCTGAGTGGCTCGGATGGTGAAGTGTCTGCCTTCGGCTCAGGTCGTGATCCCAGGGTCCTGGGATCGAGCCCTGCATCAGGGAGCCTACTTCTCCCTCTCCTACAGCTCCCCTGCTTGTGCTCTCTCACTCTCTGTTAAGTAAATATATAACATCTTTAAAAAAAAAAAAAAAAGATTAGCGTGCTTGTGAGCATGAGCAAGGGGAGGGACAAAGGGAGAGGGAGAAGCTGACTCCCACTGAGCATGGAGCCAGTCCTGGGCCTCGATCCTGGGACACGACCTGAGCTGACGGCAGACCCTTAACCAACTGAGCCACCTAGGCGCCCCATTACTTCATAACTTGTAATAACCTGTTCCTGGACTGTGCAAATCATATCCCTCTGATCTGCCATCTAACTGTTTTCTTTGATTGGGCTGGTGTTAAACAGCCTTGGCATTCTCCTTATCAAAACGTTTGAATACCGAGGGTTGTTTCTAAATCAGATCACCTCAATCTTCCTCCTTCTGGGAGCACGAAATTGTTGGCTGTAGAAAGATTTTATTTTGAATTTTTCTCTTGTAATGGCCACTGTGGTGGTGGGTGGGGATTTTTCTTTCTGTTGATGAAACCTCTTGAAAGTGCTTTTGGAGAGTCATGCCTTTAAGTTTGTTTGGAGACAGGGTGAACTCTTACTAGGACTGCTTTTATTGTAATCTGCATTGGAATTCTGTGGTAGCAGGTGAGGCTTGTTATGCATACCTGATAACTGGAAGTTTTTGGTTTTTCAAGGTAGTGGTGTTTATTTCAGTGGTATTATAATGGTCTACATCCCAGAGTCACTGTTCAAAGACCCTTTTCCAGAATTAGATCTTTAAAGCTTCTAGGCTAAGAGAACTTACGCAGAGTTGAATGAGATGTTTTTGCTTGCACCCACTCATATTAGACCTAGCCTGACATGAGGCAGGGATCTTGGGAAGTCCTGGCATACCCCAAGTATTTTCATGCTGCATCCCTGTTAATGCCAGTACAGTTCTATTGCCTTTTTGTTCCATCTCTTAGGTGGAACCAGGTGGGCTGGTTGACCATGAATTCCATTTTGCTTGGATGGTCTGGGTCAGAAGTAAGCATTTAAAAATGTTTGGACAACAGTCAAAGATAGTGTGCACTGTGGCTCTAATTTCTGTTTATATTAATAGAATGTGTTGTCTTTGACTTACTTAGCTATTTACTGAGGAATGAGGTTTTTTTAACAAGTATTACGGAATCATTGTTAATTCATTTAACAAGGAGTAAGTTCATTGTTTGAAATGCATCATAGTTCAAAAATGTACCTAGCATTTTAGTAACTTTTTGAAGAAACAGGGCTGTTTAAAGCAATTCAACAGTATTTCTTATACCCCAAGCAAATTAAATCTTTTAACTTCCCAAATTTTTATATTTTGTTTACATTATCTCTCTCTCTCTTTTTTTATTAAAGATTTTATTTATTTGACAGAGAGAAACACAGCTAGAGAGGGAACACAAGCAGGGGGAGTGAGAGGGGGAGAAGCAGGCTTCCCGCTGAACAGGGAGCCCGATGTGGGGCTCGATCCCGGGACTCCAGGCTCATGTCTTGAGCCAAACGCAAATTCTTAACGACTGAGCCACCCAGGCGCCTCTGTTTTCTACCATTTCATTCTACTCTAATCTTAGATTTGACTATGTCCACTCTTTTTTCTTATTGTAGTTTTTGACCTTTTTTTTTTTTTTTTTTACAAACTAGGTCGATAATACTATTCTAGAAAAGTGTTTTTTAACTCCACAAGTGCTGACGGTAACTCAAAAGCTCAGGTTATAGAAAATCTGGGGCCACTGGACAGACAGCAGATTGATATGAAATTTTATATACCTTGGTAGAGTGATATGCATGTTTTATTGGCATCTTCCATCTGTGGAAATCCTTGACCATTCACTGCCATATTTTCTAAACATGTCTCGACTTTCTCAGGAGTTTTTTGTTTTTTGGGTTTTTTTTGACCCCCTTTTAATTAGAAATATTTCAACAAAACAGTTCAGATGTTTTCTGACCTCTTAAAGGGGAGAAAGGAGAAATGGAATCCATAGGTTGCACTGGGGATTAGGAGCTCCCAGTGTAGGCTGTCTTTGCTCCTAGAGAATTTTCTTAATCCTTGTGTTTTAGTTAGATCCTTTTAATTGCAAGGAACAGAGATTTAGGCCAAGTTAGTTTAGAAAAGTCATGTGAAATGTTGTAGTAGATTGAGTCATTGGTCCCAATTATTCACTCTTCTGTAATAGTATTTTACATTCATACCCTTGCCATAATTCATGGATGGAATTATATCCCTATTCCTTGATTTTAGGGTTGGCTGTATGACTGACTTTTGCCCAACGGCATGTTAGTAGACATGAAAGCACAGGTTTGCAGCAGGTTTATATTGATAGGCTTGTCTTTGCGTGCCTTTGCCATCCCCAAGAGAAGAACCCTCTGTAGCTATAGCCTCTTGAGCATAGACCTCAGAGTGAGACAGTAGAACAGGGCCACGCCAGCAGACCCCTAGTTTAAAGCAGAGTCAACCCAACTCAGATGCCTGAGGAAAGTTAAATGCTTATTGTTGTATGCTACCATGATTTTGTGGTCTGTTGTACACCATTATTTTGGCAATAGATGACTAAGACAGTTCTGGATCCAGGACAGCTCCTGAGTCTTTAGTGACCATCTCTCTCTCTCTCTCTCCCTCCCTTTTTTTTTTTTTTAAAGATTTTATTTATTTGACAGAGAGAAACACAGCCAGAGAGAGAACATAAGCAGGGGAAGCGAGAGAGGGAGAAGCAGGCTTCCCGCCGAGCAGGGAGCCCGATGTGGGGCTCGATCCTGGGTCTCCGGGATCATGACCTGAGCCAAAGGCAATCGCTTAACCAACTGAGCCACCCAGGCGCCCCTGTGACCATCTCTCTTGAATGGTTTCTACCATTTATGGGACTCCCAGTAAATCCGCCCCACTTTTCTCCTCCCACTCACTGGCTTCCTCATTCTACCTTACTGCTCTCCTTCACCTCATAGTTTCTGTTTACTTATATGTTATGTTCTCTCTTAATTTTTCCCTGACCAAGGTCCCTATGGCTCCTCCAGGGTCTCAGTCTCATGATTTCTCAACTTTTACTTGTACTGCTTAATACCTTATTCTTTAACAATTATCATATGATCTCTCTGCTATGAGAAATTTGAGAGGCAGGCAGGGTTGGAGGAAGGGAGGGAAAACAAACAAGATAGGGCTGGGGTGGGAGACAAACTGTAAGAGACTTCTTAATCTCAGCAGACAAACTGAGGACTGCTGGAGGGATGGC
>PITA01026915.1:0-21842 GCA_004023965.1 Spilogale gracilis
CCCCCCCCCCCCCCCCCCCCCCCCGCCGTCCCCGTCCGCTGGGGACTTGCATACCTTCCCCGGCCACTGGCCACCGTCTGCCTTGTCGCCTGGGCTTGCCCAGGCTGCCGGGTCTTGCCAGGGTCTGCCTCCCGCGGGTCCAGGCTGGGCGCCCCGACTCGGGCCCCTCGGCTCCCTGCATGCCATCGGCCACCAGGGCACCCAGCCTCACACCAGCTCATTTGGCCAAGGGTGGTCTTTTCCGCACAGACCTTCCCTGAATCGTAGCCCGGCTGTGGGGCCGACGCGTCCAGGAGAGAGACTCCTGCAGCCCGCACGCAGCCACCGTCGGGGGGCCTGGCGCCAGGCCCGCCCACCCCTGCCTCGTGCTGGGGCTGTGTGCCCTGCTGTCCAGCAGACCTTGGGAGGCTGGGGTGCCAACTGAGGCCCCCCACCACGGAGGAATAGGGATCTGGTTCCCGCACAGATGGATGGGAGGGGAGCCCTCGTAGGGGGGGGCGGCCCCAGCACTGGCTGCGACCAGGTGCCTGTTCTCAGGACGCAGCCCTCCACCCCTAGAAGCCAGCTCACCTGTGGTCACGGGGCCTGAGCTAGGTGCATCATCATGTGTCTCCTTCCTCCCCGCCCCCTGTCTGTGTGCTGCACCTTCCCCTCCACTGTGGTCAGCTTGCTGGCACCTCATCCTGGCCCGCCCTGGCCTGCTGATGGCCCCGGCCAGCTGAGACGTATAAAGGGAGCCGGGGCCTCGGGCCTCCTGGAGGACAGCTCTCCACTGCTGCTCCCAGTGCCCTCATCCAGCCCGCCTCCTCCTGCCCCCACAGATGCCCGCCGTGACTGACCCTAGTCAGCGTGACGGGGCCCTCTGCCGTGGAGGTTGGCCTGGGAGGGCCTCATGTGGGGGTGGGGGGGGGCATTGAAGAGCTGGCTGGAGCTCTGCCCCCACCCCCTGATCTAGGCCTGCAGGGGCTCAGGGTCTTGCGAGGGGCTGTCCCCTCTTCCGCTTCAGGCACCCACGTCCCTGTCTGTAGAGCGGACACCTACTGCCCTCTCCTGGTGGCCGGCAGTGTGTGGGGTCTCAGGCTGGGGACTCGCTCCCTGCGGGTCCAGACGCCCTCAGGGCTGGTCTCTGAGGGTCCCGAGGGTGCACACACGGCTGCTTAGTGTCTGTGCCCTGAGGGGCGAGGGCAGCATGGGAACATCCCTGGCATTGGGCCCGTGCTCTCTGAATTCAGCTTTCTAGACTGTGTGTAACCTGTACAGCAAACTCCCCCGTTGAAGGTGTGGGGCTTTCAGAGTCCTGGCATCTGGGCGCTGGCATCACATGTCCCAGTGTCACCTAGTTCCAGAACGTCTGTCCTCCCAAAGGCAAACCCGTCCCCAGCAGCGGTCACCCTCTTTCCCCGGCCCCCACAAGTCCTTCCGGTCCGTGTCACAGACGTGGACTCACATCCTGTGGGGCCTTCTGTGTCTGGTTCCCTCCCTGAGCATCGGGGGCTTGGGGTCTGTCCCCGGGGACACGCGTAGGGGTGCGCGCGGTGCAGGAATGCCCGTCGTGTGCCTGGGCCCCCCGGACGCCCCTCACCCTGCCTGTCTTCCAGGACTCCGCGTACCTCGATGACCTTTCCAACGCCTCCATCTTCTCCTCGTCCGTGGACTCCCTCTCGGACATCGCGGACACACCAGACTTCCTGCCGGCCGACAGCCTCAGCCAGGTGCCTACCATCTGGGATGTGAGCACGGGCCCCTCTGCTCGCGACGAGGTGAGCTCGGCCTGAGTGGCCTCTGCTGGGGCAGCTGGTCCAGGGCTCAGGGGTCCTGCTGTTTTCCTGCCCCGCCCGGAGAATGCAGGGGCAGGGGTGGGGGAGGGAAGCTCCTACGCTGGGCTCCTCGCCCCTCTCTCCGCGAAGGGGCCTGTCCCCGCCCGCTGGCTCTGCGCCTTGCTCTGCCGGGTGCACAGGGTTCGCCGGGAGAGGAGCCCACACCAGCCTCCTGCACGCATTCTCACCCCGGTGGTCCTGGACGATGTCTGCAGGCATCGTGGGGGATGCTCTTGGCTTTGAGTTGGTGGGGCCCCGGAGCCCAGGATGCCACGTTGGCATCTGTGAAGCCCCCCGTATAGGACTCTGATGGGGGTACAGCTGACATGCAGCCTGGTGGGGGCCCCGGTGTGCCAGGCCTGGACTCCAGCTCGTTCCCAGGACCGGGCAGCAGGCGCATCAGGGAGGGAGACGGGGCCCCATCCAGGCCGCCTCCAGGCTTCTGTGCTGGGAGAGAGACCCCTAGCTCTTGGGAACCCGAGCCCTGGTTCGAGGCGCTGACAGGCGGCGTTGGAAATGTGGGGGCCACATGCATCTAAGGGGGACCGCCTCTTCTTCCATAGCTGGCTGGGGCCCCCAGAGCTCCCGTGAGGTTCCTTGGCCCCTCTCTGCCCCTGTGAGGCAGGGTACGATGGGCAGGTCTGTGAGGCCTGGGTCCCGGTGTGGGGCCGGCGGGAGGGCAGGAGGAGCCCAGGGTAGTGTGGTGCCATCCCTGCCCTTCAGAGCCATAGCGGGTGGCCGGAGCCCCCTTCTCGTGTCTGGGCTGAAGGGCCTCTGAGCAGCCCCTGCCTCCTGAGTAGAGAGCGTGTGGCAGAGGCCACATGAAGTGGCCCGCAGGAGGACAGCTGGCGCCCACGTCCGCAGCCCGCTTGCCGCCCGCCGGCGGCCCTGCCTCAGCCTTCCAGGGGCCCAGGCCCCAGGCTCTCTGTTTTTGTTACTTAAAAGAAAGGGAGACAAAATCGAGTGTTGGTTTCCTGCTCCTGGTATCGCGCTCTCATCTCATTTTCCTTTTCAAAAACACTTCGGCACGTTCTTAACCTTTGAAAACGGCGGGAGTTGTAAAAATCAAGCGGGTTATCACACAGGTAGACGCCTTGGGGACCCTGTCATCCCACAGGGCAGTAAAGGACATTCGAGCTCCGTGTGTGCTCAGGAATGAGCCCCTGGCACTCAGTCACAGGTCTTGGGATAGCGGGGGTCCCGGAGGAGATGGGGTCTGGAAGGGATTTCTTCATTTCTATTTTGTTTCTCATAGTTTTGGTTGTTAGGATGACCACACTACTTTCATGATTTTTATTGTAAAAGGAAGCATGTTTTGGAATTGTACAGATCTGGTTGGGACCCTGCTGTGCCCGCCCTGTATGCCCTGGGGCAGAACAGTCACCCCAGCCGGCCTCAGTGTGGCCCCTCCCTGAGGTGTGACACGGTCCTCCAGGGTTTGGGTCTCCTGTCCGGGACCCTCTGTGGGCTCTGGACACCTCAGGAGTTCTGATGTCAGGTGGGCCTCGTGCCCCCGTGGCCCATGGACTGCCCCCTCCCCAGGCACTGGCTTGGTCTGCCCGGTTCTTGGTCCCCTGGGAGCAGACTCAGGCGCTCCATCCTCCTGGGCCATGACTGTGGTCGGGGACATAGGACGTGTCCCCACCAGTTCATCTGTGGGCTGGGGGTCGGAGCTTGTCGCTCGGAAGAGCCAGCCGCCAGGCAGTGGGAAGGGGGCAGGCACTGGCCGGGGGCTGGGGGGCGTGAGGACAGTGTGAGAACCCCTTTGGAGGCCAGGGCTAGGGGGGCCCCCGGGGGCACTTCCTCCGCACATCTTGCCTGCCGGCTTGTGTCTCCTCTCCCCTCTAGCTGCTCCTGCCCAGTGGGCCGTGGACAGGCCTCGAGGACCCTGTGTCCTCCCTTCCCAGCACCCCGCTTCTTGTCAGCTACCAGGTGAGCTGGACCCCCTTCCCAGCTCTGCCTGCCTCTTGTAGGGAGTGGGACATTCAGAGGCCGCCGTGTGGGAGCAAGGCTTGCCCATTGTATAGGTGGGAAGCGGGCCTCGGGGAGGCCGCACACTGGGCGTTGGGCGGGCCGCTCCCCGGCCCTGTTCACTGGGCTGGCTGCCCCGGGGGGGAGGGCGGGCCATGCAGCCCTGACCGCAGCTCCACCGCTGACCTTCAGTCTCAGAGTCAGCCTGAGGAGGAAGATGAGGCAGAGGAGGATGAGGGGGAGGAACTGGGCCACACGGAGACCTACGCCGACTACGTGCCGTCCAAATGTGAGTGCTCCGCACCGCCCGCAGCCGTCTCCGGCCGCCCTGCGCAGCCCTGCTGGTGGAGCAGCACAGGCTGACTTGGGCTGTCGGCCGGCCTGGGGGCCGTTCTGTAGTCCCCACTTGGCACAAAACCGGAAACGGCGCAGAGGCTCCTTCCTCTCTGAGCAAGATTTTATGGATCTGCCCCCCATTCCTTTGTGCAAAGCACTGATGGGCCCCCTACTCCAGACCCTCCTCTGCCCCTCTGCCTTCTGGGAGCATGCTCCAGCCCACCCTCGACCCCGGCAGCCACCGTGGAGACCCTGGCCATGCCCTTGACGTGCCCCTGGCCGTGCCTCTCCAGCCAAGCTCGGGAAGCAGCATCCGGACCGCGTGGTGGAGACCAGCACGCTGTCCAGCGTCCCCCCGCCAGACATCACCTACACCCTTGCGCTGCCTGCTTCTGACAGCGGGGCCCTGTCTGCCCTGCAGCTAGAGGCCATCACCTATGCCTGCCAGGTGACCTCGGGTCTCCCAGCCGGCCCACGTCCTGCGTGGGGGGCCCTCAAGGCCCCGGGGAGGGGCAGCCCACCAGGCCCTAACCGCCCTCCCTTGGCCCTCAGCAACACGAGGTCCTGCTCCCCAGTGGGCAGCGGGCCGGCTTCCTCATCGGTGATGGCGCCGGCGTTGGCAAGGGACGCACGGTGGCCGGCATCATCCTGGAGAACCACCTGCGGGGCCGGAAGAGGTCCCTGTGGTGAGTGTGCCCCCCACCCCACACAGGCGGGCGCGCAGGGGAGGGGGCGCCCTGGCACCCACCAGCCCACACCCCTAGGTTCAGCGTCTCCAACGATCTCAAATATGACGCCGAGCGGGACCTGCGGGACATTGACGCGCCGGGCATCGCAGTGCACGCGCTGAGCAAGGTGGGTGGGGTCACCCCCTCCTCAGGTGGGCTCCTGGGGCCCCGGCCCGGCCGTACCCCCATGCCCACCCCTCTCTTCCAGATCAAGTATGGCGACAACACTACCTCAGAGGGCGTCCTCTTCGCCACCTACTCTGCCCTGATCGGGGAGAGCCAGGCCGGCGGGCAGCACCGCACGCGCCTCCGCCAGATACTGGAGTGGTGCGGAGAGGCCTTCGACGGAGTCGTATCCTGGCTCTGTGAGGGCGGCCACCTCCCGGGAGGCGGCGCTGGAGGGGGCGGGCTGGCGGAGATCTGGGACAGGGAGAGGGGGGTCGAAGGGAGGGGTGGGGCCCAGGGTGCTGGGACCTTGCCAGGGAAGGGGGAGGAATTCCCGGCAGGAGGCTCGCCCTCACTGACTGCTGCCGGCCTCTTGTGGTCAGGCTCTGCTTCCCCGCTCCTCTGGCTCCTGGAGGCCCGGCCCGAAGCGTGGGGAGGGGCCCCCAGGGGTGGGAAGGTGCCTGCGGCTGTAGGAATGGGGCAGAGAGCACCTCCTCCTCTACCTCCCCACGTCCCCCTCCATTTGTGGGCCCCGTGGGGGTGGGCAGGCCGCTGGGGCAGGGGGGGCTCTGCTGACCGATTGGTCTGCATTGGTATGGCTTGGGCTCCAGGCCCTTCCTGACAGAAAGTCTGGGGATTGGAGAGGTTTCTCATTTCCCTCATCTCTGGAAACGAGGGTGACTTTGTCTCGTGCTCCTCCTGCACGTGTAAGAGCAGCGGCCAGGAGGCCCCGGCGCAGGCACGACTGTCCGGGGTGGGTGGCGTGTTAACCGCCTACAGACCGCACACGTCGGGCTCTACAGCGCTCTGTAAGCAGACCCCTCAGTCCCCCCAGCGAGGTGCCACGGGGACCCACAGCGTTTCCTGGGGACTTCTGCACTGGTGTCCCCTCAGGGTCCCCTGGGCTTTATACAGCAGGGGACCCTGCTCCCTGGGGTGCACGGCCGTCTCCCCGCGGCTGCCGGTGCTCTGGGGAGGGCCAGGCCCGCACTGAAGGGTTCTGGGGGCATCTTCCTCTGCACTGTCCCCGGAGCTCGTCCCCTGGGTACCTCAGCACATGCCTTTGCTCCTCCCTGCCTGACCCGGGCATGTGTGCCGCCCTGGCCTGTCTCAGGGACACGGGGTGGTTTCCACCCTCCCTGTTGTAAACAGCCTCGAGCGATCGGGCCCCGCCAGCAGGCCCCCTCACGCCTTCTCACTTTCCTCGGGCCCATTCCCAGAAGTGGGGTCGCTGGCCCTCAGGCTTCCCGATACTCCGAAAGTCCCTGTCACTCCTGGTCCGGTCACAGATCAGAAGAGGGGCGTTGGCCCTCTGTGCCCTTCCAGTTTGTACGGGCAGGTCCGCAGGTTTACGGTAGTGGCCAGACCCTCGCTGTCCTCCAGAGCAGTGCCCGCCGGCCGGAAGCCAGGACCAGAGGCCGCTCGCTCGGCCCGAGGCAAATGACAGCTCAGAGAACAGCCCCCCGTGCACGCTCTGCCCGAGGGCTGTGTGCTTGCCTCACGTGCCCGCATCTCAGTCTCGAGTTCGCGGACCTCCCGTGAGTCGGACACGCACTCCGTGTGCGCACGTGTGCGCCTGTGTGCAGCCACGCCCCTTCCTGCTAGAGTAGGGCCGTGGTCCGTGCCCCACTTCTCTCTCCCTGCTCCAGTCCGATGGTGCAGGATCTTCAGCGTCTGTGGGGAGTGATGTAGAGACGCCAGCGCCTCCCCAGCGCCCCCGGGGAGCAGCTCCAGTCGGGAGGCCTGCCTGCGCCCAGCCTGCCCCTCTCGCTTGGAGATCGCGATTCTCTGTGCTCGCTGGTGCGCTCCCCAATGTCCCCAGCCGGCCGGCGCCCCGTCAGCTGTCTGTCAACAGTGGGGGTGCCTACAGGCCCCTTGCTGAGTCGTCGCCACCCCGCCCCCCCCGGGGGACGAGGCCAGGGCCCGTGGGCTGCCTGCCTTCCAGAACAGTCCTTAACCCCGGCCCGTCCCAGATTGTGTTTGACGAGTGTCACAAAGCCAAGAACGCTAGCTCCACGAAGATGGGCAAGGCCGTCCTAGACCTGCAGAACAAGCTGCCCCTGGCCCGGGTGGTCTACGCCAGCGCGACAGGTGGGCACGCAGGGGCAAGGGGTCGCGTCTGTCCCTGGAGCCGTTTCTGGGGCTGCGTCCCAGGCCCTGAGCTTGCTGGGTTAGAGGCGCTGACGGCGCCCCGCCCCCCCCCGACACAGGTGCCTCTGAGCCCCGGAACATGATCTACATGAGCCGCCTGGGCATCTGGGGTGACGGCACGCCCTTCCGAACCTTCGAGGAGTTTCTGCACGCCATCGAGAAGAGGTGGGTGCCCTTCTCTGCCCAAGACAGGGCTGGCGAGGGGCCCATGGCGGGCCTGTGTCCGCTCCACATCCTGGCCTGCTCTCGTCCAGCAAGCCGAGGGCTCTCATTCTCTCTCTGCCTGCTGCTTGCCGTCACTTGGGGGAAGGAACGCTGCCACCCCCCCACCCCGCAGTTCAGGCAGCTCAGAGTCCAGGGCCTTTGCACGTACCCCCTCCACTCTCTGTACCCTTGGCCCTTCCCTACCCTCGGCTCCTGCTGTCCGCCCCTCCCCGGGGCACTGTGTGGCTGACCCAACGTGTGGCCGCTCGGGTGGCCCGGCCTGTGTCCGCAGGGGTGTGGGCGCCATGGAGATCGTGGCTATGGACATGAAGGTCAGCGGTATGTACATTGCCCGCCAGCTCAGCTTCTCCGGTGTCACCTTCCGCATCGAGGAGATCCCGCTGGCCCCAGCCTTTGAGCGAGTCTACAACCGTGCGGCCCTGCTGGTAAGCCAGGCCGTTATGCTCCCGTCACCGTCACCACCTGTCCTCAAAGGTGCCACGGGCACTTGTCGGGTACAGGAGGGGGGAGGCAGCCGGTCCGCCCGTCCGGTCTCCTTGGGGTGTGCTCGTGTGGGGAGCCCCTCTGTGGCTGCCATGACGTGGGCATGTATCCGGGCCCCTGGCATGCCTTCCCACCACGTTAGGAGTTCGTCACTCCCATCGTGGCTGTCATCGGCGTCCACGGCTCTGTGCTGTGGCTGGGCCTCATCTTTGTTGCCGGTCCCGCGTGCGGGTGCGCTCGCTTTCTCACTGTCGGTTCCCTCACGCGGGACGAGCCCTGAGCCTTGACCTTGACGGTGCCGTGGATGATTTTCTGAGTCCAAACCAAAGGCGGGCCGTCTCCCCACACCCCCGCGGGCCGTTCTCTGCGCTGGCCCTATTCCTTCGGTGCCGGGAGCTCCCAGCCGCGGGCCCGGGTCCTTGGGGCAGCAGCGCCTCGGCTGTGCCTCCCCAGTCTGCAGTGCCCAGGGCCCCGGGGCTGTTGGCAGGTGGCGGTCACTGCAGTGGTCCCCAGCCCTTTCTGAAAGTGCCGTCCACTCCCCGTGCCGTGTGGGTAGGGGGCCAGCCCCACACGGTTCGGTCTGTTAACATTTCTTCCTGTCAGGGCTCGCGGCTGCCTCTGTGCTGCTCGGCCTTCCATGCCTGCACCCCCAGGCCACCGACACCCGCCGCTGGGGGCCGGGGCGGGCAGCAGCGGGACAGCAGCGGGCTCAGCCGGGTGTGTCGTTGCAGTGGGCCGAGGCCCTGGGCGTGTTCCAGCAGGCGGCCGACTGGATCGGCCTCGAGTCTCGCAAGTCCCTGTGGGGTCAGTTCTGGTCGGCCCACCAGCGTTTCTTCAAGTACCTGTGTGTCGCTGCCAAGGTGTGCCGGCTGGTGGGGCTGGCCCGCGAGGAGCTGGCCCGGGGCAAGGTGAGGTGGGAGTCCGGCCCGGTCCTCTCGACAGCTCGGCGGCTGCTCGGGGGCCCCTCAGCCTCGTGCGGCTGGCCGAGCCTGTGAGGCAGGGTGTGACGCCAGGGCGGCCGAGGCCCCGGAGGTCCTGGTGCTGCCTGAGCCAGCTTCCCTGCAGCGGGGGCTACGCGCGGCCTCGCCCCTGGTTCACCCCGTCCGGGCCGGCCTGGCGAGTCCCCAGGAGGAACTGGGCAGGAGCCGGGGCAGAGAATAAGGGAGGGCGTCCAGGAGGGTGGAGGGCAGCTGTCCGCTGCTGCGTGGTGTTCTTGGGCGGGTCTGGATGTGCTGGGGGCCCGGCAGCCGGCAGGACGGAAGGGGCGGAAAGACAGAAACTGCCCGCTCTGGGTTTCTGACCACAGGGCCTGGGCTTGGGAGCCTGGGGCTTCCCTATGGGCCCCTCTGGGGCCATGCTCCAGCTCTGGCTGGTGGGGGTCCCAGAGCCCAGCTCACCCCTGCTCCCCCCTCCCAAGTGTGTGGTCATCGGGCTGCAGTCCACCGGCGAGGCTCGGACCCGGGAGGTGCTGGACGAAAAGGACGGGCAGCTCGACTGCTTTGTCTCCGCTGCTGAGTGAGTGATGGTCACAGCCCACAGGGTGGGTGGTACAGTCATTCAGTGACAGTCCGCCCCACATCAGCCCCACGTGACAGACTGTGTCTTGTGACCCCCCGCTGTGGGAGCCCAGGTGTGCGTCTGCTCAGACGCCAGCCCCAGCCCCAGAGACTGGGCTCACTCTCAAACCAGAAAGATTAGCCGCTGGTGACCCTGGTGACCTCAGTCCAAGGCTTCTGGGTGCTCAGCCCCCACAGTGGGCGTGGTGTGGTTTCAGGGGCTACACGGATGTTGGGGTCCCTGAAGTGGGGCTCCCGGGCCCACCATCCCTCAGAGGTGGTTAGCCCGTGCAGGCAGAGCCCCGAGCCCTTGATGTCCGGTAGGAGGGAGCCCCAGCCACGCCCCCGCCCCACACTCAGGCCTTCCCCGTAAAACTGTGCCCCTGCAGCCCCGGCCCCTCCGCCCCTGTCCCCCCGCCCTGTCCCCCGTAGTCTGCACAGCTGCCTCCCTGCTCCCACCTGCCCTCTCCGAACCCCGGTGTGGGCCCAGTGCTATTCCGAGCCTCCCGCTGGGCGGCGTGACCCTCCGTGTAGCGGGAATAAATTCTGCTTCTTGCTTTCAGGGGTGTCTTTCTGTCATTGATTCAGAAGCACTTTCCTTCAACCAAAAGAAAGCGAGAGAGAGGAGCAGGCAGTAAGAGGAAACGTAAGCCCCCCCCCCCGCCCCCTCTTCCCCGCTGGCCTCCACCCGCCCCCGGCCTCTGAGCCCTGCCAGGGTTCCCGCCCGGCCCAGCTCCAGTCTGAGCAGCCGCCCTCCCTGCTGCGGTAACGCACAGCCTGCAGGGGCAGCGGGTGGGGTGGGGTCGTCCTGGCTCCCGCAGGCCTGACTCTGGGCGCCCACCCCGTCTGTCGAGGGCGGGGCAGACACAGGCCGCTCAGTATGGCTGAGAGAGAGAGAGCGCACGCGAGCGTGAGCCGGGTGGGCAGCCACCTCCGGGCCGCACCACGTGACTAGGAAGCATGGATCCCAGCAGTGCCCAGAACCTCTCTGCAGCTGCCAAGTTAGCAGCAGACAAGACGCTGGGGCTGCAGGCTGGCATGCTTAGCTCGTCCTCGGGCAGCAACGCCTCGGGTGCTCTCCAGCATCACTCTCAGACAGGGCCTGAGGTTCCCGTACACAGCCTCGTGCTCCTGCAGCCGAAGCTAGCCCTGCACAGTGCTATGACGGGGCTACGGTGGAGAGGTTCCCCTTCTTCCAGCAGAGGCTGAGCATCAGCTCAGCATTGGAAGTGAGGCTCAGAGAGGGCGAGCAACTCACCCAAAGTCACACAGCCAGACCAGGGGGCCACAGTCTCCCTCTGGCCTCGCAGGCCCGGCCTCTGGGGCTCCCTAAACCATGGCAGTGCACGTAAGGGGCCTGGACCGATATCCTCCGGCCAGTCCGCCCAGGCTTGCCTTGTGAGGTCAGGCGTGTGGCATCCCCAGGCCCCAGCTGAGGATAAGATGAAGTGTCAGGGGGTCGGGTGGGGATATTCAAGCTGACCGTTGACACCAGGCCCTTGGCAGGACCTTGGACAGCAGGCCAAAACTGGCCAGACTGGAGGCTCAGGCCGCTACCGTCCTAGCACACATGCCTGGCCCCAGGCAGCCCCTTCCCCACGTGGGGAGTCGCTGGTAGCTGGGCCCCTTGGGAGAAGCGGGCCGGGCCTTCGTGAGCCTGGTTCTCCGTGCACAGGGCGGCCGAGGGCCCGTGGGGCCAAGGTGCCCAGGCTGGTGTGCGAGGCGGCGGGCGTGATCCGCATCAGTGACGACAGCAGCACCGAGTCAGACGCTGGCCTGGACAGCGACTTCCACTCGTCCCCCGAGTCCGTGCTGGACGACGATGTGGTTATCTTGGATGCCATCGGGCCGCCGGGCGATGACCGTGGTGAGGCCTGCAGCCCCGTGTTTGCCCCTTTCCAGGTGGGGAGACGGGCTCGGGGAGCTGTCAGGGCCGTGCTGGTAGCCAGAAGCAGAGCAGGCTCGCGCCAGCCATCGGGGGTGACAGACCCTCCTCCGCCCTGTGCATGGGCCGGCTGCTTACCCCCCTGACCCTCTGGCCCCACAGGGCCCCTGTGCCCCCTACAGCGGGATCCACATGGCCCCGGCGTCCTGGAGCGTGTCGAGTGGCTAAAGCAGGAACTGCTGGCCAAGGTGCGGGTGCTGGGCCAAGAGCTGCCCGTCAACACCCTGGATGAGCTCATCGACCAGCTCGGGGGTCCGGAGCGAGTAGCCGAGGTGAGCCCCTTGGGGCCCCCCACCTAGGTGCAGCCTCGGAGGTCCCCTGGCGGCCACCGCACATCCGCACCCAGCACAATGAGGCGGCCTGGGATGGGGAGGACCCGAGGTCCGGTACCCGTTGTCCGGTGCACGGGGCTGGGGGTGCTGGTGGACGACTCTCCGCCCTCGGCCATGGGTGTCGGGCTCCCTGCTCGCAGCCCAGCTCTGTACCCGCCTTCCCCATACACCCTCATCTGTCCCTGGGCCTCTGGGGGAGCTCTCGGGTCCCAGGCCGGCCCCCGTGTCCCCTCCCTGTCCTCTCCACCTGCCGACGTCCCGTGGTGAACCCCAGGTCTGTTTCCAGCCAGGCATCCGTTTTATAGGAGAAGGCTTAGGGTGCAGTGAGAGCCGTGCTACTGCCCGTGGGGAGCCCGGGCCCGGGCGGGGGCTGTGTCTGGCCCCGGGTCCACAGCACCCCAACATGCACTGAGGAGCCGCGGGGCCACGGGTGTGGAGGCAGGGACCAGCCCTTGCACAGCCTCACCAGTTCACTGTCGCCCCCTTTCCCCCAACCCCAGATGACTGGCAGGAAGGGCCGCGTGGTGTCCAGGCCCGATGGGACAGTGGCCTTCGAGTCTCGCGCAGAGCAAGGCCTCTCCATCGACCATGTGAACCTCAGGGAGAAGGAGCGCTTCATGAGTGGGGAGAAGGTGGGGGCCGTGGAGGCGGGGCCCCCCCAGAGCCCCTTCAGTGTCGGGGAGCCTGTGAGGACCCTGGGGGGCCCAGGAGCTGCAGGGTTCCTGAGGGGCTGACCCCAGGACCACAGAGCCCTGCAGCCCCTGCTGGGTCCCTGTGTATCGTGCACACGCATGTGTGTGCGTGACTACGGGTGTGTGTGGGTGCGTGTGTGTGCCTAGTGGGGACCCCCACAGGTCTCCCTGGCCGTCCCAGCCTTCTGGCACCGTCACTGTGCCGTCCCTGCCCGGTGGCTTCTCTGAGGCCGTCCCTTGGAACTCTGCGTGGGAATGCTGTGGGCAGGGCAGGCTGCTCCACTCAGTCCGGGGGTGGCCAGGGGTGTCCCAGCCTCCATTCTCAGCCCACATGGGCGGCCCCATGGGCACACAGGTCAGCTGCCTGTGTGAGTCACCCTGAACGAGCCCTGGCGGGCCAGGCGAGGGGCGCAGGGCACAGACTGTCCCGTCTGCATCCCACCAGCTCGTGGCCATCATCTCTGAGGCCTCCAGCTCTGGCATCTCCCTCCAAGCTGACCGCCGCGTGCAGAACCAGCGGCGCCGGGTGCACATGACGCTCGAGCTGCCTTGGAGCGCTGACCGGGCCATCCAGCAATTCGGTGAGCCCCAGCCCAGCCCGCCCTGCCCCGGGCCGCCCCGCCCTCTGCCCACCATCCCTGAGAGCCCTCCTCTGCCTTCAGGCCGGACCCACAGGTCCAACCAGGTCTCTGCACCCGAGTACGTCTTCCTCATATCAGAGCTGGCCGGGGAGCGCAGATTCGCCTCCATCGTCGCCAAGCGCCTGGAGAGCCTGGTGAGCGGGCAGGTGGGCTCCCCAAGGAAGGGCTGCAGTGGGACCCCGGGAGGGGCGGGGGGTGGCTCATGACGGCCTTCCCCATCCCCGGCAGGGGGCTCTGACCCACGGGGACCGTCGCGCCACCGAGTCCCGTGACCTGAGCAAGTACAACTTTGAGAACAAGGTACCTGAGGAGGGCTGGGGACAGCAGAGGTGTCCCTTGCCCAGGCCCAGCCTCCGAGCCAGGCCCTCCTGATCCCCTTCCCCTCCCACGCAGTACGGCGCCCGGGCCCTCAGCTGCGTCCTCACCACCGTCCTGAGCCAGACTGAGAACAAGGTGCCGCTGCCCCAGGGTTACCCCGGAGGAGATGCCGCCTTTTTCCGGGGTGAGCTGGGGGCAAGTGAGGGTCTCTGGGGTACAGGGCATTTTGGCCCTGACCTGTTCGGGGCAGTGGGCTTGGCAGAGCTGGATTTGTGCCCGAAGACTCCTCCCGTGCACACTTCCCAAGGGGGCGCCGGGGGCAGCCAGGACCCGGGGCTGGCTGGGGAGGGCCTGGGGTGGCGGGCACAGCACACATTTGAGGTCCTCCCGCAGACATGAAGCAGGGCCTGCTGTCCGTTGGCATCGGTGGGCGAGAGTCCAGGTCTGGCTGCCTGGATGTGGAGAAGGGTGAGTCCTGTACGCAGCCCCCTAGCCCCGGTGGGAAGACCCCCACGCCTCCCAGGCCAGGCCCCCCCTGACACAGTCTGAGCCCCCTCCCCACCTGCCCGCCAGATTGCTCGATCACCAAGTTCCTGAACCGCATTCTGGGGCTAGAGGTGCACAAGCAGAACGCGCTGTTCCAGTACTTCTCGGACACCTTCGACCACCTCATTGAGATGGACAAGAAGGAGGGCAAATACGACATGGGCATCCTGGGTGAGGGCCACCGCGGGGCATAGCAGGGAGGGGCCTCGGCAGGCTTGCTGCTGGCCCCAGCGCCACCCTCCTACCACACGGAGAGACTGAGGTCAGGCCCGGGCGGTGCCTGCGCCCGTACGCCCCCAGGAGGGCCTTAGAGGCGTGGGACTTGGAGCATCACGAGGACTCCAGGGCACGGGGCGCTCCTACAACAGGGTGCTGTCCTGTGCTTGGGTCCCGCAGGGTGGGACCGGGCGGGGCGCCCCCTCTACGGAGCACCTGCGTGCTGGGGCCGCGGGCCGGGTTGGGGAGCGTGCGGTGCGGGACCACCAGGCTGGAGAGTTCTCTTTAGACGAGAGGCACGTAGTGGCATGCTTAGTGTGACAGTGGTAAGCCGGACACATTTGCTCTCATTGGCTCCCCCCCGAGCCAGGCCCTCATCAAGATCAGCAGGGCCCTGGCAGTGAAAGCACCCACTATTGGAAAATGAATGGCCATGGCTGTGTGCCAATAAAACTTTATTCATAAAATCAGTGGCAGGTATAGTTTACTGACTCTTACGTAACCATCCCCCATGCAGAGCAGGCCATGTCACCTGTGGTCCCGAGTGTGAGTGTCTAGCAGGACCCCAGGCCACCCCTGGAGGGGCCACTTGCCGTCCAGGGTGCCGTGTAGGGTCAGGTCCGGGCCGTCTCTGCTGGGGCATCCACTGTGCTCCCTGGTGGGCATCTCTGGGGTACCCAAGAACTTGGGATTGACAGCCCCCAACAGCCTGGGAGCGTGCTGGGACCCATGGAGGCAGGACCCTGGGGGTGGGTGGCAGGCGGGAGGGTCTCAGCAGGTGTGTCCTCTCCACAGACCTGGCTCCAGGCATCGACGAGATCTATGAGGAGAGCCAGCAGGTGTTCCTGGCCCCCGGGCACCCACAGGACGGGCAGGTGGTCTTCTACAAGGTGAGAGGACCCAGAGCCGTTCACCTCGCCCAGCCGGGGGCCTCACCGGGGTCGGGGGCAGCTCTGAGCCCACATGCCCTTACAGATCAGCGTGGACCGCGGCCTGAAGTGGGAGGAGGCTTACGCCAGGTCGCTGGAGCTAACGGGCACCCACGATGGCTTCTACCTCTCCTTAAAGGTGAGGTGGGCGGCCAGCCGCGCAGGGGTGGGGGGGACAGGACCCCAGCGGAGGGGAGCGGAGAGGGGGAGGGGCAGCGGAGGGAGGACAGCCGCGCCCACCCTGGCCTCAAGCGCCCGCCTGCCCAGGTTCGGGGCAAGCTGAGCTGCCTGCTGGCCGAGCAGAACCACGGGAAGCACTTCACCGTCTACAAGCCCAACGTGGGTCGGCAGAGCCAGCTGGAGACCTACGACGGCCTGTGCCGCAAGTTCCGTCGGGTACGCGTGGGGCCCGGGGGCCGGGTGCGGATTCGGGGCCGCAGTGCCCTGGGGCGTGCAGGGGCTCACGAGGCTGCGGGTCTTCAGGTGACGGCGGAGGAGGCCAGGGAGCACTGGGAGAACTGCTACGCCTTCTCGCTGACGCACTGCAGCCACACGGCGTGGTGAGGGCCAGGGTGGGACCCGGGTCGTCGGGGCTGGGGGGCGTGCGGTGTGGAACCCCCAGGGCTGCGCGGCGGGGCGAGGCGGGCTTCCGGTGTGAGCCCCGCCTCCCCGGCCCGCGGCACAGGAACCGCCCGTGCCGGCTGGTGCAGGAGGGCAAGGACTGCACGCAGGGCCTAAGGCTGCGCCACCACTACATGCTGTGCGGGGCCCTGCTGCGCGTGTGGGGCCGCATCGCCGCCGTCATGGCCGACGTCACCAGCAGCAGCTACCTGCAGATCGTGCGCCTCAAGACCAAGGACAAGAAGAAGCAAGTCGGTGAGCGCACGGGCACGTGGGGGGTGCGGGGGGCACCGTGGGGGGGTCGCTGACCCTCCATCCTGGCCCGCAGGCATCAAGATTCCCGAGGGCTGCGTGCGCCGGGTGCTGCAGGAGCTGCAGCTCATGGACGCGGACGTGAAGCGCAAGAACGCGCGCGGCCGGGCCTTCCCCGCGCCGCTGCCCGCTCTGCGCCCGCTCGCGCTGCCCTGCGGCCCCGGCGACGTCCTGGACCTGACCTACAGCCCGCCGGCCCAGGCCTTCCCCGCGCCTGCGCCCTTTGCCTTCCCACCCCCGCGCACGGGCCCCGCCCCCGCCCCCGGCGCCCCGGACCCTGCGTCCCTGGCACACCAGGGCCGCGACATCAACTTCAAGGAGGTGCTGGAGGACATGCTGCGCTCTCTGAACGCCGGGCCGCCCGCCGGGCCGCCCACTGGTCCCCCGGGGCCGGGCGCAGGGGCAGCAGGGGCGCCCAGTGGGGGCGGGGGCCCCGAGAGACAGAGCGTCATCCAGTTCGGCCCCCCTTTTCCAAACTCCTAGACCCAGTAGGCGACTGGCAGCCGGTGGGTGTCCCAAGAGGAAGCTTATTTATCTGCGATACGCCGCTCCGCCACGGGGCTGGGGCTTCTCTCCTGCCCACGTGGATGGTGAGCCGTGCCAGGCTCCCCTGCTGACTGGGGCCTGCGGTGCCCCGCCTCCGGTTCCGGAGGCCTCCACAGCAGTGCCTTCCCTGCCCGCGGCTGGGCAGACTCCTCAAGATGCTGCCCGCCCTTCCGGGCTCTCGGAGGCAGTGCAGGTCCCTCTCAGGATGACTCGGGGTCTGGACTCTGGGTCTGGGCTCCGGTGGGGTGCGAGATGGGGCCATGTTCCCTGTGCCTCTGTCCTCTTCTACCCCTTGCCCGGCTTAGGCAGGGGCTCCCCAATCCACCTCGCCCCACCCACCCCACAGGGCCTGGTCTGACCGGAGCCCCTGAAATCCACAAAACTGGGTGGCCCCAAGAGCTGGTAACTCAGGAAACCCCAGGTGCTCAGGGCCCTGCCTTCTCTGGGGCCTCCATGGGACAGACCCCCCCATTAATATATGCAAGTCTTCCCCACTCTCTTTGCTCCCTAAATTATTGCCCGGCCACCTCTCCCAGGCCCCAGAATCTGCCGAGGAGCTGGCGGTGTGGACGGGCCCCCTGGTTTCTATGTGTATTTATAATTCAAGTGTATATATGTAAAGAGATCTTTTTTAAATATATGTGCCTTTTCACTACTTCCCAGGTTGTCTGCTTCTCAAGCCTGCAGAGACCGCGCGTGTCTCCCTCCAGCAGCATTTAGCGGATGCCCAGTAGTGACCCCACTCAGGGGTGAGCGAGGTGGCTGTCGCCTGCAGAGAGCAGCCAGGGTGGGTGGGACCAGCCCACTCCTCCCCCAGACCCATGTGAGGCCAAGGCCTGTGTAGCCGGCGAGAGCACCCCCCCCCAGGTCACCCTATTCCCAGCATGCAGGCCAGCTGCTTTGGGACTAGCCATGGCAGGCCTAGGGCGTCTGGGACTGGAAGCTGGTCACCTCCTGCGTTCCAGAGTCACATGAGGGTGCTCCGAGACCAGGTCCTCCCCCCGCCTTGGCTTTCTTCCCAGGGTTATCTCAGGCAGGTGGGGTAGCCCGGGAGCAGGAAGCCCACTCAGGTCTGGCCCTAATGTTAGAAGGCTCTGTCACCAGCCAGAATGGGGACAAGTGAGGAGCCAGGAAACCCCAGGGGGAAGCAGCTTAGGGTGGCTGGGGCTGCTCTCCACCTGGTTATTCTCATCCTCCAGCCCCGTCCTGCTGCTGCTGACCTCTACTGGACATACTGGAAGTTGGGGAGGGGAGGCCGGGCAGTCTCTGCCACTCTCCAGCCATGCCCTCCCCCTGGCCCCCCCAAACATGGATAGGTGCCCATCCAAAGGACCCTCCCAGCTTCAGGCCAGTCCCCACCACTCCTGGGGCAAGAGGGCTGTAAATGCCACCCCCTGCCTCTGCCAGACAAGGCCCTGTGAGCGCGCCCGGGTGCCCCGGCTCAGTGCCCAACAACGAGGGCAGTATGCCCAGACCAGCTTGGCCGGATGCTCAGCCCCAGGTGCCTGGCTCCCGCAGTGCGCAGAGCCACAAGGCTCAGGCCTCCTGCCCTCCTTCTCTGGGCACTGGGGAAAACTGGCCCCAAGTATGCCCCCCACAGCTGCCCCCTAGCAGGTGAACTCGGGTCGGTTTAACAGCCCGTAAGTCCTATTATCTCTTCCAGGATCAGCTCCGCCTGTGCTCAGTTGTGGGGGGAGGGATGTGCGCTCAGATTAGCAGCAGGCGGGCAGGGCAGCCTGGGGGAGCTGCCAGGAGCTGCCCCCAAACCAGAAGGGGCCCGGGGCAAAAGGCTCCCCCACCTGACCCCCACCACACCCCAGGGAGGCAGGAGCATGCAGCAAGCCAATTTGTATGTTTTATTCCCACAAGATAAGGGGGGGGGGGTGCCAAGCCTCGAGCCGGGCCGAGGAACCTTCCTCCAGCGAGGGGTGCACGCCGGGTTCTCGGGTCTGCCCCACCAGCGGGCTGGTTTTCAGGCAGACCTTCATGGGTGCCGGGTGGAAGGCTCCGAGGGGCAGGGCATGGGGGGGCGCATACTTGTGGAGCTAGAGGTAGCACGGCAAGTCCTTCTCGATTACCTGTGGGGGCACAGGGAGCTCAGGAGCGGCCTCCCCTGGCACCCACCCCCATCAGGCCTGGTGGGAAGGCACCTACCAGGGGCTCTTCCATGGGGCCGTAGCGCTTCACCACACAGCCGTTCTTGTCAATGAGGAACTGCCCAGAGAGGCCGTGTCAACACGGGGAAGCCACAGGGTGTGGGGGGGGGCGGGCAAGCGGCCCCCTCACTCGCTGCCCCGTGGGTTCCTCCTCCCCCAGCCCCCCAGCCCCCAGTCTCATCTCACCTTGGTGAAATTCCATTTGATGGCACTACAAAAGCAAGGCAAAGTCAGGAGGAATCCGGGGACAGGCCCCCCACCCCCCACCAGGCACCCTGGGAACGGCCCTGCCCTCTCCTGTCCCCTCCCCCCAGCCTCCCACTCACTTTCCCAGGATGCCCCTCCCCTTGGGCTGGACTTTCATCCACTTCCACAGCGGGTGAGCATCGTCCCCATTCACACAGATCTTGCTGTACATATCGAACTTGACATTGTAGCCAGCGGCGAACTCTTTGATCTCCGCATTACTCCCTGGCTCCTGTGATAAGCAGGGGTGTGGGGGTGAGTGAGGAGCAGCATGCACCCCCCCAGTCCCCTCTCCCCACACCGGGACACCCGGGGACACAGCCAGCCACGCACCTGCCTCCCGAACTGGTTGCAAGGGAAGGCCAGGATCCGTAAACCGCACTCAGCATATCGGGCGTGCAGGTCGACAAGCTGAGTATAGTTTACGTCTGTTTTGCCTCATTGGGAGGCCACGTTGGTGACGATGCACACGAAGCCCCTGGAAGTGACACAGGGCAGTCAGGCCAGCTCAGGGCCGCCGACCTTTCCCTGCCTCTCCCTCCCGGCACTCAGGTACCCACCGGTACTTGTCCAGGTTAACCACATGTCCATCGATGTCCTTGGCGGAGAACTCGTGCATAGACTGAGCACAGCGCCAGTCGTCTCGGGACGCGCACTGCAAGGCAAGGGGGCATGAGTGGCTTGGGGACCTCAGGAAGCGCGGAGCCCGAAGCCTACTGCCACCTGGCCCACTCGCCGGAGTCCCAGTGGGAAGGGCTCCCAGGCGTATCTGTGCCCAGAAAACCAGGTCCCCAGGTCAAGGAAAAACGGAGGACTCCTCCTCAAGGGCGCACGCCCCTTGCGCAACAGCGCCCGACGGAGAGAAGACAATGAAGCCCAGGGAGAGCTTGGGCCCGCGCCAGGTGCCCCCGGGCGGGGGTGGGGGCCCGGCGCGCACCGGTTCCGGCCAATCGACACTAGGGCCGCTATCCCAGGTCTCGCGCTCCGCGGGCCCCGGCCTCTCGAGACAGGGCTCCTCCCGCCGGGGGCGCGCCCTCTTGCGCCCGCACGCCCCAGCCTTACGCCGCCGGCGGACTCGGCGCTGCCGCCGCCGCCTGCCCGGCAACCGGCGCCGCTGCCCGCGGCGACCCGAGGAGCCGGCGGCCGCGCGGCCCATGCCCGGCCGCGCCTGTGCCCAGGGGGCCGCGCCGGGGGACAGAAAGGGCGGGTAGCCAGGGCGCCCGGCCGCTCGTCTGTGACGCCACCAAGCAGGTCCCGGGGCTGCACAGGGCGGGGGAGGGGCGGGGGAGGGGCGGGGACGCCCCGCGGCGCGTGACCCGGGCTTTCCAGCCCACCGGGCGCCCTCCGCTCGCCCGGCCCCGGCCGGGGACGCCAGCGGCCGAGGGCGCCCAGCACCCGCCCTCCTCGCGCGGCCTCGACGCCGCCGGCCTAACGCGGCCCGCAGGCGCCCAACGGGGGTCCCGGCCGCCCAAGCACTGCTCCCGAACGGCCCGAGCCCGAGCCCCCCGCGGCCCCGCGCGCCCGCCCAACGGCCCGTCGGCCCGCCGCCGGCGCCGCGCTCACCATGGTGCTGGCCAGGCCAGGCGCGGCCAGGGTCCCGCACAGCAGCGCCGGCTTCAGCAGGCGACACAGGCGGCTGAGGTTCATCGCGGCGGCGGGGGCGCCGGAGGCAGCGGCTCCTCCCCTCGCCGAGCCCACCAATGGACGCGCGCCGGCGGGCCGCACCTCCACGCCCTAGGCCACGCCTACCAGCGCCCTCATTGGTCGGATGGGTGGGAGGGGCGGATCCATGGTGACGCCAGCCAATAGGAGGCTGGGGAGGGGGCGGGCGGGGTCGGGGCTGGGGCCGGCCCGCGGCGCCCCTGCCGTGGGGGACTGCGCATGCTCGCTGGCGTGCGGGCTGTGAGGGGGTCCACGCAGCCGGCGCGTTGGTGGGTTTAGGACAGTTATCCGGGTGGTTGACCGCAGCACCGCGGGATGCCTGACAGCCGGAGATAGTACTGGAAACCCGCGGTGAGGGGGCTCGAACTCGCAGAAAAACCGCCCCAGCTCTTTGAACACTGGAGGTTTTCTTTTTAAAAGAATAAAGTCACACGGGGTCGGACTCCGGCTCACTCGCGACTGCGCTGTCGCCGCGGGGGCGCCCCGCTCAGCCCGTGCGCCCAGAGAAGGCCAGAGGCCACCCCGCGGCGAGCGCCCGCCGTTAGAAGGGGCACGTGAGCCGGGGCCACTCCCCAGGGGACGGTTGGCAGCCCGGCGGCCGCGAGGACGCGCAGGTGCGTGCCGGGTGGGCTCCCAGCGGAGGGACTTGGCGCCCCACGGGGCACAGCTGCATGCACCCAGAGCGCGGGTGCTCGACCTCTGGCTCCCGGGCCGGGGCGGGGTAGCAAACCCACGCGCCCACTCTTGGGAGTTGAGTCCTGGAATTCCGTAGCGGGCCCGCCTGTCCCACGCCCGGCCCGAGACCCGGCTTTGACCTGTGCTGCAATCGGCATCTTGCTCCCCTCTCCGACCCTCCCTCCCGGGAGCGTGGCCGCAGAGGCCATGGGGGCCGGACTTTCTGGGCTTGGGGGAGCCAGTGAGACCCCCTCCTCGCCTCCGACCCGGGCCTGCCCAAGTGCTGGCCAACTTTGCTGGTGAAGGCAGCCGAATGGGGAAGTCCACTCCAGCGTCCACTTCCGCATTCCTCGCCTTGCACAAGCCTCTGCCCGGGGCTACCAGAAGCCCACTTGTCAGTGTCGCCTCTTGGAGGGGAGCCCCCATTGTCTCTGCTGGACAGCCTCATTTCTCAAAAAGCACCTGGTCCCCCTCTACTTCTGCTTCCCTGGAACAACAAGGCGGCAGGGTCACGCTGGTCTGGTCGGAATCCCTGGAATGTGCTCAGGCTTCCTCAGCCTCTCTGGGCTCCTG
>PITA01026916.1:0-21910 GCA_004023965.1 Spilogale gracilis
GTGAGATAACATTGTTAGCCCCCTCCCCAATTCCTGGACTGCTCACACATTTCCGGTACTGGGGCAAGACGCACAGATGGTTCCTTGACCTATTTGCCTCTATTTGGTTAACACAGGCCTTGTAAAGGCATCAATCACCAGGAGGTCTTAGATTTGTAGATGCCTAACCCACCAGGGCGTTATGGAACCCGCAGCTGCCTTCAGGCTAATTAAGTCCTAACACTCTTAAAGCTAAGTAGGTTCTATCAGAACAACATCAAATGTTAAGTGATATTTGAGTTTTACTTCTTTCCTGGATGCTTTCATAGGAAAAACAATACTGATGGCAAAATATTTGCAACGCATTAAACGGAGTCTGTTCTGTAAAACTTCTTTGGACCTCACTGTAAATGGTTTCAGACCAGAAGACTTGAGCAAAAGTGAAGGGGGACAGAGTACAGATTCGGTAGAAGTGGACTGCCTGTGTCAAGGCTTAGGAAAAGAAGCAAGTGTATGGTTTTAATCCAGTTCCTCTGAATATTTGTAGTACTGCTCTTAAACATTAATCTGTCTCCAATAGTGAGTGAAAATCAGAAAAACAGATTTGGATACTAGATTTAAAAAAAAAAAAATGTCTTTCCAGCCTTAGAGGCTGTCCTCCATTCCTGGTATGCGGTTCCTTTCCCTCATGATTCCAGCCACTTGCTTCTGTCATCACATTTCCTTCTTCTTCTTCTCCTCCTCCTCCTCCTTTTCTTCTTCTTCTTCTTCTTCTTCTTCTTCTTCTTCTTCTTCTTCTTCTTTTTTAAGATTTTATTTATTTGACAGAGAGAAACAAGCTAGAGAGTGAACACAAGCAGGGGGAGTGAGAGAGGGAGAAGCAGGTCTCCCACCGAGCAGGGAGCCTGATGCAGGGCTGGATCCTGATCTGAGGCAGATGTCTAATGACTGGGTCGCCCAGGTGCCCCAACACATTTCCTACTTCTGAAGCTGATCCTCCTGCCTCCCTCTTATCAAGACCCTTATGCTTACATTGGTTCTGTCTGGATAATCCAGGATAATCTCTTCATCTCAAGATCCTTAGTAATACCTCGAATGCCTCTCTTGCCTTAGAAGTTTACATATTCACCATTTTCAAGGATCAGAATACTGACATCTTTGCTATCTGTTATTCAGTCTACCACAACAAGTGCATTTGTGATTGGGCTACCAGTAGCAAGAGGTGAGCCAGAAAGAAGGAAGTAAGGATACTGAGAATGGGAATACTATGAATACCATAAAAGGGCAGGAGGACCAGAATTATTAAAATAGCAGGCTCTAAGGAACGCTAGGGTGTCTCAGTGGGCTGAGCTTCCAACTCTTGATTTCAGCTCAGGTCATGATCTCAGGGTTGTAAGGTTGAGTTTAGCTTCTGGCTCCACACTCACTGGGGAGTCTGCTTGAGATTCTCTCTCTCCCTCTCCCTTTGCCCCTTTGACCCCCTTCTAAAACATAAAATAAAATAAAATAAAATAAAATAAAATAAAATAAAATAAAATAATAATATAAAATAATAAAATAAAATAGATGCTGGGAGGGACGGAAGGAATGTTAAAGTGATATATATCAAAGTCTATAACATAATTGAGCAAACTCAGGGACAGCCAGGACTAGAGTATTTAACCAACCAAACAATATTATACAGGAAGGACCGAGATGCAGGCCAAATGGAACTGAGTACATGAGATTGCAATTTTTGTCATGGAGGAGAGAAAGGTGATGGATTTTTGATGAGAGCTACAGTACATTTCAAAGCTTTAGGGCATCAATTTAGTGAAAATGTCATTCCTACTAACAGATTGATACCGAGAGAGAGTATAATTGTCATTGTTGTACTCTTTGGGTCCAAGGAGAGTTGGATCATACTGTTAGTTATCTCTGTACATTTAACCTTAGGGGCTGCCTTGTGAATATCAATGAGGTAACATATGTGATGTTAATAGCATAGTGACTGGCATATGGTTTTATATTATAGACCGAATATGTCCCCCCAAGATTCATATGTTGAAGCCCTAAACCCCAATGCGATGGCATTTGAAGATGGGGCCTTTGGTAGGTAATTAGGTTTAGATGAGTTCATGAGAGTAGGGTTCCCATAGTGGGATTTGTGTTCATATCAGAAGTGGAAAGGGGATGACTTTCTCTCCATCATGTGAAGACACAAAAAGGCAGCCATCTGCAACTCAGAAAGAATCATCAAGAATTAAATTGGCAAGCAACTTGACCTTAGAATTCCCAGCCTCCAGACTATGAGAAATAAATTCTGTTGCTTAAGCCACCTTATGGTATTTTGTAGTGGCAGCCTGAGTTAAGACAATATCCAATAAGTGGAAAATATCATTAATACAAAGGCACCCCAAGGTCACAATGGGCATTCATCAAGAGCCAAAGATGGAACTGAGAACACTGAGAGAATGTTATCTCTGGCTGTGCCCAGGCCATATCTACCATCCTGTGATCATCAGAAATTCTTTAGTTTCCAAAACTCCACTCTATTCAAAACATGGCCAAAGATCTTCCCAGAAGGCCACCATAAAAGCACATCCCTTTTTAAAGATTTATAGTCCTGTCTATCCTAGAAAAGTTCTCAGCTCCAGTTCTAGGAACTCTTACCAAGGAAAGGAGAAAAAAATCATTCATTAATTTATTCATTCATTCTCTCTTTCTTTCTCTGAGATAATTGTTTAATTACCTTACTTTCCATGGAGATGGAAAGAAGTGTGAGAAAGGCCTTGCAACAAACAGAGTAGCAGTCCTACCATTGTTGTGGTTCACTCCCACTGGGACCTGGAGTGGTTAAGAAACAACGCAACTGGCTGATGACAAACCTGAGTTAAACCCTAGTCCAGGCAATTATGAGCTCTGGGTGATTTTAGACCTTTTTCCTAGACCTTCACTTTCTTCAACCATGAAATAAAAACAGTAACCATCTTTGCTGGAAGTATATGAGATTAAAAGATATCATGTGGTAAAAACACTTAGCCTAATAACTTGAAATAGTAGGCTTTTAATAGAAAAAATTTAAGCTCTTTTTTCTCTTTTTTGGCCTCACTGCTCCTCACCACACTCTCTCTGTCAGACCCAGAAATTCTTGAGTGTATATTCATGCTAGAATCCACCCAAGAATGAGATATGTGGACACAATTTTCTATTGGACCCTGAGAAGAAATAATGGCAAGACATGAGGTTCTTAGAAACCACATTAAAAAGCTTAGACTCATCCAAATTTAACAGAAAGCACTAAGTGAGTTTTAAGCAGGAAACTGGCATGATCAAATGGACACTTAACAATGCATTTGTGTGGCATTTGTGTGGAAACCAGCTATAAGGAGGGTTGGATAACAGGTGGAAAAACCAGGTAGGCTCAGTTTTAATTACAGACTAGATAATGGTAAGCTGAGCATGTGCATATGTAGTGGGGATTGAATAAGGATATGCATTCAGAGATATTTAGGAGTTAAAATATTTATAAGTAGATCCTTGAGTGGTTTTAGAGAGATTAAGAAATGGTGACAGCCAGTTTTATAGTTTGGGCAATTTTGTAAATTACTGATCACATGGAAGGATATGGAAAGAACAGAATAGGAGCAAGTAAGAAGATAAAAGGGGTGGACACAATTTTGAATATGTTAATTTTGAGATGTATGTATGATATCCACATAGGCAGGTCTATTTAAAAGTTAAAGGACACACTGGATCCATTAGTTATAGAAGAAGTCAATCTTAAGAAGGCCAAAGGTAACTTGACTCAGGCTATGCTGTAGTTAGTTACCTCGTTCATAACAGACCTCCCACTAGCTCTTCGTGTCTGGAGAAACAGAAAGAAAAATACATAAATCAAAACAATGTCTTAGATTTATTCTTTAGAAGACAATAGGTATGTTGAAATCCTAAACAAATGGCATTATCTCACTGGTATGGACTACAACAGCATGTAGCTTGTATTTCTTGTAGTTAGGTAGGTTCTGCCACTGTTAACTAAAAGGGGACAGTAAATGGTGGTGACAGCTCAGAGCATAGCTGTGTTTTATTATTTCTCAGCATTTTTAACAGGTAGCATTGCACAGCTTATAGGGGCCTTTTCAAAAGTTTGCCTCACACAATTAGTGTTTTGCTTTTGTTTGTTTTAAAAGTTATTTATTTGAGAGAGAGAGAGAACACAAGCAGGGGGAGTGTGGCAGAGGAGAAGCAGACTCCCCATTGATCAAGGAGCCTGATGGACTCAATTCCAGGACCCTGGGATCATGGCCTGAACCAAAGGCAGATGCTTAACCAGCTAAGCCACCCAGGTGCCTGACACAATTAAAAGTTTTTGATGGCTTTGCAAAGCTCAGCTAGTTTGCATGTATGGAAGTTTTCCTCATTAGGTTATGTAATGATTCTCATTGAGGATTACCAATCTCCATCAGGTGTTGCTGTCATTCTCTCTCTCTCTCTCTCTCTCTCTCTCTCTCTCTCTCTCTCTCTTTTAAGAGTCATTTATTTATTCGAGAGAGAGAGAAAGCTTGCAAGCATGAGGGGCAAGGAGAGAAAGGATAGAGAATCTCCAGCAGACTCTGCACTGAGTGTGGAGCCCAATGGGAGCTTGACCGCAAGACCCTGAGAGCATGACCTGAGCTTAAACCAAGAGTCGGACGCTAAACCAACTGTACCACCCAGGAGCCCCTGTCATTCTCTTTTTAAGATATCATGACCCTTACTCACTCATTGGACTTTTCAGGACCCTGCAAATGCAGGGCAAAAAGCCTCCACCATGTGATTCTTCTACAACTGCATTCTATGACTAGAAATTTCAGTAATGTGGTTTTCCTTAACCATGGGAGAAACATGCATTTTTCTTTTCAAATGGGGATTTCTTTGTTACCATTTTCTCCTCTGAAATGTTAAAACAAATCTACCATTGTTTTCCTTTTTTGTTCTCTTACTCATATTCCTTTTTCACAGAGTGAAGTATATAGAAATATGAATAATATTGTAATCCCTTCTGGAACCAGAAAAGAAACATGGTTTCTATTAGAGTTTATTGCATTTTATTCCTTTCTTTAAAAAATAAAAGTTAAACAAAGTAACCCTGGGAGGCTCAAATCTTTCTATTTATAATTGTAGGCAACCTGAGTTGGAGGACCAGCTTTCCCTGACATAATGCTTCTTTTTGATTTGGTTTCTGTTTTGCTTCTCTGAGAATAGGTGCATGGTGGTTGCTTTAGTGTTAGAAGACATTCACCTTGGGTATCTGAGAGTGGGTGTGCGTTTTAGTCTGCAGATATCTCTAAAAAGTCACAGTGTCTGTTGTAAATTCTGAATATGTTTATTTTATGTGTTGGTATGCAGTGGTTAGTAGCAATTGTATAAGATCTCTTCCTGATATGCTTTATTTTTCAGGTCTTATAATTTCACATACTACTAATCAAAGTGATTAAGCCTTTCTCTAGTAAATACCAACTTATTAATGTATTCATTTATTTATTGACTTGTCTACTTATTTGTTTCTCTGTTTGCATATTTATTCTAAAATGTGTATGCTTCCCCCTCTTCTATCCATAATTAATGCTACTGAAAATCAGGAGGCCAGGTTTGTAGACTACATTCTGCCACTGATTTGTAATGGGACATCAGCAAGAAAAAGGAGGGGAGAAGGCATTTGCTATTTCTTTCTTTTAACTGTATGGTGGGATTAGTAGCTAATCCATGCACATGCAACACAGTAACAACTCTTGGAGCTGTTTTGAGAGCGGAATTCAACTTTAAAACAACCCAAAGACTGTAAGGGACCAGATGGCAGGAAGCTCTCATCTTTGCCCAGGAGCATTAGGGGCTATAAAAGTATCCATTTGTTCCCAAAATAACCACACAAAGTGGGTGCTACATTACTTAGGCTTCTGATCACCAACCTGAGGCTTAGTTTAACTAACTTGTCTGTAGTGTATCAGCTAGTAAATGGGAGATTCACAGTTCTGACCTAGGTCTGTCTAAACCCAGAGCCCAGATTCATTCTCCCTGCCATATACTAGCAGTAGAATTGCTGTGGTTTTAAAAGTGCTGGGCTGTGTGATCCTCCTGTAAAGGACCTCAGCGGTTCCTTGCCAGGTCTGGAGTGATGACACTACTGATGGATCAACAGAGTTATGGGGTATGAGCCTTTCCAGTGATCTACTGCTGCTGTCCTTTAGGGCCACTGCCATCATTAACACTTCGTTATCTATGTTTGAAGCCAGGTTGAAAGCACAGATGTTGTTTAAGAATGGCCTCCCCTTCACAGAGGACAGAAAGGCACTGAAGATTAACTGTCCAGTTAGACTGATGGCTAAACCAATTCTGTAAATGAGGGGAAGTCCTTCCTTACTTGTCTCTTTCTTGCACTAGCCTGTAAGCTCAGGAAAGGAAGAGATTAGGTTCATCAGGTCCTGATTATACTCCCAAAGTCTAGAGCAGTAGCTGGGGTGATGCTTATTGTAGGCCAAATGGAGTAAATATCCACCTCTTCAGTAGGCGGGTCTTTTTTTCTATCCTTCCCCAGATCTTAGTCCCCCTTAAGTATCCAGCAGTGCCTGGAATAAATATTTGTTTTCAATAAATATTTGTAAAATTAACCTAAAAATGAATAAATTATTTCAGTTCAACAAAGAGTTTCAAGCACCTTTAATTTTCCACTCATTTTCACAGGCACCAGAGAAACCTTAGCAATCAAGAAGTTGGTCATTGATTGGTCTGTAATCTAATATAGTGACATGTGCTGATTCTTCAGGTACTTTCCATCGACTTCATACTCGCTCTTCTATTTGCTACTTTGCAATGTTGAAATTTGGATTTCACAGAATAAGTTGTTTTTGTTTGTTTGTTTGTTTGCCACCTGGCTTCCTGGCTTCCTGTGCCCAAACAGATTGTTAGAGGGAGTGGAAGGTCAGAAGAAGAACTGAAACCAAATCTTCCCCCTTCTGGCTGGTTTGTTCCTGGGAGTAGTGTCCCAGAAGAATATAACATGGTAATCCTTCCAGGAGCCCCAGCCTCCAAGCGATTCCCGCAGGAGGCAGATATCAATTCATTGTGTGCCCTCAAAGGTGCCAGCTGCAAAAGTAGTCCCTGTTCCCTAGATGTCTGTGTGGGGTTTTTCAGGGTTCCTTCCCAGACCTTCTAGATGCTGGTCACCCCAATTCCAGCCCAATCGGTAGCTTCAGGTGGTTGTTGACAGTAGATGTCACCACTTCCGGGAAGGGACGAGAAGCAGAGGTGGGTTTCTTCACTCATTTATGGTTGACTTAGGAAGACTTTGTTGATTTACATGCCTCAAGTCAAGAACCAGGCATGTGAAGAGTGGGATTTGGTGATAGCCTTCAAGGAATTGTCAGCTTGCTAGCAGATTCAGACATGAAGAAGGTAAGTTAGAGGTACCGTGTGGCAAATGGTAACAATTACAGCATAATGTGGTGACATATTTTATTAGAAAACCCATACAAGGGCGCCTGGGTGGCTCAGTGGGTTCAAGCCACTGCCTTCAGCTCAGGTCATGATCTCAGGGTCCTGGGATCGAGGCCCTCATTGGGCTCTAGGCCCTCATTGGGCTCTCTGCTCAACAGGGAGCCTGCTTCCTCCTCTCTCTCTGCCTGCCTTTCTGCCTACTTGTGATCTCTCTCTGTCAAATAAATAAAATCTTTAAAAAAAAGAAAAGAAAAGAAAATCCGTACAATCCCCCAGTTCCTCCAAATTTGTTTTATAGTGCACCTGATGCCAACTTCTCTTCCAAAATAATGACATAAAAAATGCCAGAGCTACTATTACCCATTTATGTTAAATGTTTTAAAAAGAAGGTGAGGGGCACCTGGATGGGTCAGTCATGTTAGGTGTGGGACTCTTGATTTCAGCTTATTTTTCAGCTATTTTCAGGGTGGTGAGATTGAGCCCCTGTTGGGTTTGGTGCTAAGTATAAAGCTGGCTTGAGATTGTCTCCCTCTCTCACTCTCTTCCTTTGCCCCTCCCTGACACTCACACTTGTGTGAATGCTCTCTCTCTCAAAAAATAAAAAGTAAATAAATAAATAATAAATAAATAATAAATAAATAAATAAATAAATAAATAATGAAGTTTAAAAATCCCTTTCTGAGTATTACTTAGCAATTCAACATGTACTATTTCTGAAGATTGCTTTATGGACAAGATAAACATTCATAATTAGACATCAGGAAGAATTTTGTCACTGCATTTATTTTTCTCTGCCTAACATTTTCCCCATCAAGATCAAAAACAGTTAAAAATATATCTAACTCTGTTGTGTTCTGACACAAGGGAGATCATTTCCCACTGTTTTATGAAAGAATTTTGTTCTCTCCTATGACCTTAATGTCGAGAGGAATAATTTCTCATTTTGCAGTACACCCTGGGGACATGAGCAAAACCCAGAGTCCTTCAGAGGTCAATGGGATCTCCATGCTTAACTGAACAATGCCCACTTAGCCTGGAGAAGGATGAAAAATGGGTATAGAATATGGATCATTTTTAATGTCTTTATTTATTAGATAGTTTATTAGTAAGGAAAATAATCAAACAGGAACTGACATTACAACCACCGCATTCTGATGATTCTATACATTTGGTTGTTTTTAATAATTAGCATAGGACTGATAAGTTATTTTCAGTGAAACTTAACAAGAAGTTCCTCTAATGGATTTTTCATATTTTAAGTGGCAATTTTTATATATGAATTTATCTTTGAAGATTTCATAATTTCAAAAGTTTGTCGGTTATTAAGACTGATATCTAAAAGTTCTTTTTCTGAAGTTCCCTGTGTGAATTTAAATATTATTTTGTAAATGTATTTAATTTGAATTAATGTGGTATAGATAGAAACTGTGATGGTCATTTATTTTAAAATCTTTAATAGGTTAAAAATATCATTTACTCTTAAATGCTTTGTGTCTCTTTTATTGCAAATTCCCCATTAAAAATTTGGTATCCATATACAAAACATATATGGAAACATATATTGAGGGTAAGTAAAACTTCAAAAACAACAAGGGTACCTGGGTGCCTCAGTCAGTTAAGCCTCTGCTTTGGACTCAAGGTCATGATCTCAGGGTCCTGGGATCAAGCCCCACATGGGGTGCTCTTCTCAGCAGGGAATCTGCTTGTCTCCCTCTCTCTGTCACTCCTCCTGCTCATGTTCTCTCTTTCTCACTCTCTCTCTCAAATAAATAAATAAATAAAATCTCTAAGAAAGAATAACAACAACAGCAAAAGCATCTCCTGTGAGGAATAGAATATCTATATATTTTTTAAAGATTTTATTTATTTGACAGAGAGAAACACAGCCAGAGAGGGAACACAAGCAAGGGGAGTGAGAGAGGGAGAAGCAGGCTTCCCGCCGAGCAGGGAGCCCGATGTGGGACTCAATCCCGGGTCTCCAGGATCATGACCTGAGCCGAAGGCAGTCACTTAACCAACTGAGCCACCCAGGTGCCCCAGAATATCTATCTATTGTTCTCATTTAGATCTATGCATTTAATAAACAAATAAGTTGCTTATTTTTTATAAAAGAAAAAATATTGAATATTGATTAAAAACATTTTTTTCATGATTATTCTTACAAACACTATTAATAGCATGGTAATAATCAAAAATTCCTTCCAAAAATTCTCTTCCACAAATGAAACTCATACGGTTTTATTTTTAAAAGTTAGACCTCAATGTAAGGTTGAACTCAAAGGAACAAAATTACCCCCAGTACAACAAATTTAGCCTTATATATACAGCTTCCTATATAAATACCATATAGCATATAGACCATAATAATCTTTATTATGAACAAGGAGGGCCTTGTGTGTGCCCCAAGCTGCTTACATTCTGAAGATGTATAGATAAAAATGGCTTGCAACTTAGAGGAACCCAAAGTGAGCTGGGGGACCGAGGTGGATATTTGAAAAATGATATTAAGTGAATTTCTGGAAGTGCTATGATTACCTGATGCTCAGATGGGATTCAGCATGTTGATGTATTTATCATTTACTCATACAAATATGTACATAAAATGCTTACTGTATGCAAGACATTGTGTAGGCACTGACACATAGAGTGGAGAACAAGACATTTGAGGTCCCTCATGTATGGAACTCACAGAGTAGGAAGAGAGACCTTAGGCAAATAATTATGAAATTACCACTTATTTCTAGATGAACTTCATTTTTAAAACAGTTTTATAAGACAAGAAAAATTGCAAAGGCAGTACAGAGTATTCCTCATTACCCAGCCAGTTTCACCTATTATTAGCCTCTTATGGTATTATGGCATATTTGTTACAATAAATGAATCAATATTGATACATTCTTTTTTTAAAGACTTGTTTATTTGAGGAGGAAAGGGGAGAGGGAGAGAATCCTCAGGCAGAATCCCTGCCAAGCCCAGAGTTCATCAGAATGCTACATTTTATGACCCTGACACTGTGATTTGAGCCTAAATTAAGAGTTGGTCACTTAACCAACTGAGCCACACAGGTTCCCCATATCAATGCATACTTTATTCCAACTCATTACTTTATTCCAACTAGTTTTTTTTTTTTTTTAAGATTTTATTTATTTATTTGACAGAGAGAAATACAGCTAGAGAGGAAACACAAGCAGGGGGAGTGAGAGAGGGAGAAGCAGGCTTCCCACCAAGCAGGGAGCCCAATGTGGGGCTCAATTCCGGGTCTCCAGGATCATGATCTGAGCCAAAGGCAGTCGCTTAACCAACAGAGCCATCCAGGCGCCCCCCCCCCCAATTAGTTTTTAAATAATTATTTTTTAAGAAAATAAAATATAGAATGACTTGAGAAAGTAGGGGAGATTCTGAACTCATACTAGAAGATCAGTGAGTGAGTCTTCTATTTGAAATTTATGGTACACTCTGGGAGATAAGTAGGAATTGGCTAGAAAAAGGTGAGGGGAATAAAATTATTTCTGTACAAGGAACAGCACATGCAATGTTCCTGAGATGAGAAACAGAATGTATGTTTGATGTATTTATGTATGTATGAATGTATGTATGAAACAGAGAGAAAATTGGTGTGATTTGAAGAAAGTGAGTAGGGAATTCACATGAGCTAATGCTATGGCAGGCCAGCACTAGATCATTTTGGTCCTAGAAAGTCGTAACAATTTGGGTCTTCATTCTAAAAATGCTGGGAGACTGTTGAAGGGTTTCAAGTATCATAATGACAACATTGTATTGCCATTTTTAAAAGAACTCTCTGAAAAACCTACAGTTAACTATTTAAGTATTTAAATACATTCTAGGATATCTACTCCATATATATGAAGTTAGTTCCTAGAAACTCCAGCGTTCCTATTCATCTTTTACCCACTTTGAATGATGGTGTTTCTAAGGTCAGTGGAGATTAGCAGGGGACCACACTTACGGTGTTCATACTAGTTCAGAAGGACTCCCCAAACATCTAACATTTAGAAAACAGTCAATTATTCAACAATAGGGATTGCAAACATATCACAGATAACAAAAGTTATAGAGCGATATGAAAAATACAGATAACAGGATAAAAATAACAGATAAAAATACAGATAACCCTATCTAGCTACATCAGATTGTACTTCAAGTCGTTAAACACTAATTTCCCTGAATTATTCCTAAGAGTTTGGCATAGTAGATCATTTAATGGTGCCACAAGGCAAATATCACAGGAATACCCAACAAATAATTTCTTTTTCGTTCAGATCCCGTGGAAGGAGATGATTCTTCCTGCTTTGAAACAATTATACCACTTACTATATACCATTGTGTGATCGTGAAAAGAAGCCACTGAGAGAAAACATACAAATACCCAGTAATTCTGTTATTGAGAGAGAGAAGTTAGGTACCTATAAAGGCTGAGTGTTACAGAGCTGTAGGGAGTAGGCATATTATTTCAGAAAGCAATTACCAGAAGCTTAGGATGTAAAGTTGATGAGTAGAGCAAGTCTCACCAAAACTAAGAGATTTAAATAATCAATACGCATACTGAAGCAACAACCAATCCATATGTACAAGATGCCATAGGAAATACAGAAGGTTGGGAAAAAAAAGAAAAGAAATACAGAAGACGATGTGAAAGGCCTAGAAAAAGGAGTCCAGTCTCAAAATAGATCAAAATATTTCCATAAGTTTTTAAGAGTAAGCAAAAGTAATACCTGACTCCCACTGCATAGAACATAGCTGTGCTTTATGTTAAAGAGAGAAATAGATAATGACCTCATTTTGAAATGTGGGTCCAGTCATACAGAGTCCATAGTCACATGTCTTATTGAAGCCCACCTTGGAAGTGCCCAAGTGTTGATGTATGCATACTGACATCTCTCCATGTCCTCTCTACCCTCAGCTTCCTGGTGTCCAGAGCAGGAATTTGAGTAAACTTAATCAAAGACAAAGTATTCATGTTGAATTTTTCTTTTTTTTTTCTCTCTCTCTTTTTCTTTTTCTTCTTTCTTTTTCTTTTCTTTCTTTTTTTTTTTTTTTCAGTTTGAGGGGTGGGAAGAGGGAAAGGGAAAGAGAGAATCTTAACGAGACTTTACAGCCAGTAGGGAGCCCAATGTGAGGCTCAACCGCACAACCCTGGAATCATGACTTGAGCTGAAATCAAGAGTTGGATGCTCAACTGACTGAGCCACCCAGGCAGAATTTGAAAAATATGAAAGAAAGTTAATATTACTTGTACTCTTCCTAGCTAGAGAAAACTATTGTTAACTTTTTGCTAACATTTTGCAGGTAAATGAATATACAGTTAGGGATTTGAATGGTTTAATTATTCTATAGTCTGTCCATTGACTTCTCTGTCCATCTGTCTTTCTGTCTTTCCCTCTCTCTCTGTCTGTCTCTGTCTCTGTCTCTGTCTCTCTCTCTCTCTCTCACACACACACACAGAAACAACCACCTCATAGAGTAAATACAGAGTATATACAAAGTATAAAATGAAATTAAACTCAGACAACATATATTGCTTCACAACCTTCATCCCACTGCCCCCCCTTAACAGAAACATATTTAATAGGTGGAGTACAATTTAATCCATGGTCCATCTACATCACCAATTCCCACTGAAATATCTCTGAAGGAACACATTTTAGGAGGTATTTTATATACACACTGAGAGAGTTAAAATGATTTCATATTTAATCCACATATATCTATATGTATTGATATACAGTTTTTAGAAAAACACCAAACTAAAATAATAGCTTGAGAAAAATCATCAGTACTCACTGTAGACTCCACAGAAAAATAAAGTATATACATAAATACAGGAATTACTAAGAAGAAGGAAGAGCAGGGCTATTAAAAATGTGCAACTCAAGACAACACTGATGTTTCAAGAAGGCCCTAGAGTGAGGATGTGTATCATTTGCCATCTTTATATAACAGCCAGACTTTTTAGCAACATATTTATTGTCTTCAATAAATTCTTTTAACTTGTGAATTCTAAATCTTAATAATGTTTAATAATTCACCGTCGATTATCAAGAAGTAGTTCTTATCTACAAAAAACAAAGTCTGTAGCGTTGTCATTAACCAGTAAGAATAGCAAAAAGGACAGATATTTTTGAGTTAGTTCTACAGTCTATCAAAAGGCTTGTCATGCCCTAAAAATAGGTCAAATATACACTGGGAACAACCTTCTATCTGAATTCATGATTGACAAAAACTCCTCATTATTCACTCTATTCATTGAGTGAAACTTGAAAACAAGTTTGAATATTATTTTCCTTACTTGTGTGACTGTTTTCTCAGATGAACATAATAACATAATCAGCACTTTGAGTAGAATAGAAACAACTTTTTTATAGGTTCATCATTTATTTTGGGTGACACACTACAGAGACACAATCTATTTTCCAAAGTTAATGTAAGTCCTGGATTATATGCTCACTCAACTCTTGTGTCTTTAACAACAAAGTTTCAAACCATTTGTAGATTGGAAATACATTAATTGCTATGTCTCCTTTCCTTCTTGTTCATTGTTATATTTACACGAATAGTTTTCAATTGAAACACCGTATCTAATTTAATTACTTGCATATCAGTCTACTAAGAATATTAAGATTTTTCTTTAAAAGTGATTAGTTCAATAAGGTCTTAAAAATATGTAGCACTTCAGGTAAAGATTGATTGGGAGTTTTGTTGGACAAAACCACATTTGCATTGTTATTCAATTAGTTGACCTTTTCTCTGCAAAGAATGGCTGTAATAGACTCATAGCCTTAGGCCCAAAGTGGAGACTTTTACTCCACTTTAAATTAATACCTGATATTGCTTTGGTTTTTGTATGCATAAATGAACACATTTGAGTACACACAAGCACATATACACTTTTGTAATCAAAGATAGTACACTGATTGAGGTCTTTGTAAATGAAAAACAATAGGCAAATACATCAACACAATTTAGATTTTTCTTTTTCAGGCAAACCTTGAATATCTTAAGAAAGATCCTTTGCCTTTATTTTATTTGTACTTATAAGACTCTTGACCAACTATGAAACTCCTTTTACTACAGTGAGGTTAATGGGTTGTGTTCTGAAATATTTCTATTTAATCATGTGCATTAATGAAAACAGAATGTCTTATATAAACAAATAATTAATTTTAACAATTGGCATGGAACATTCTTCACTGATGCAGATAGCTGGAGTTTGGTACTTCACTGTGAAACTGCACATTTTCCCAGATACATATTTTTGCACTGAAAAAATACATTAAATATGAATTTATTATATAAACATTGTATTTATTACATTATTCTAAGAGGAGCTAATGATTTAAATAAGAGAATAGATATATTACATATAGCATCATGACAAAAAAGAACTTAGATTTCAAAAGTCCTCAGATCAATCATTTTAGAGGCATGACACAAGAATATGATATTTATAATATCTAATATATACTATAATATAATATGATATAATATAATATATGGTGTGATATATAGTGTAATATAATACATGTCATATAAGGTAGGAAAATATAAACTCTGGAGTCACCACAATTTGGGGTTAAATTGCAACTCAATCTCTTACTGACAATGTGACATTGAGAAAGTTACTTATTTCTTGTGCCCCCGTTTTATTAATTACAAAATGAGAACAATTTTCATATCTTAAAGGACTTTGTAAGAATGAAATAAAGTAACATATGGAGAACTCAACATTGTTACTGCATAATAGGAGTTCCTTTACACATATTATTATTATTTCAAGATTTATTTATTTGAGAGAGAGAGATTAAGAATGTGAGAAGGGAATGCAGACAGAGAGGGGGAGAGAGTTCTAAGCAGTCTCCACACTGAACATATAGTCCAACGCAGGGCTCAGTCCCATGACCTGATGACCCTAAGATCATGATCTGAGCCAAAACCAAGAGTTGGATATTCAACCAACTAAGCCACCCAGGTGCCCCTACAAATATTATCTTTACTACAGTATAACGTTCTCTCTGCCCCCACACACCTAATGTGAGGAACAAATGAGATATGGGGCATGTGTTACCAGTAGCTAATGTGTTAGTGTGATGACTAAAAATTATAATGTGTGGTTATTTAGCCATTATACATATACATATATTCTATATAGTTATAGTTCTGTAGAGTTCTGTGTATGTGTGTACATACATATTCTGTATTCTTTATATATATTCTGTAGTTATATATCTATATATAGTTATATAGTTGCATTTATATATAACTACTTCACAAATGATTTAGTACAAAGAGCATCAAACCAGCGGCAAGGAAAAAAAGATTAATTTGGGAAAAAGTCTCCTGCTGCCCCTTTGTCATCTTTCCTACCCATCCTTCCCCTTCTCCTACCCTATATTCCTTCATCCAGACCTCAGGAAACCAGCGATCAGCTTTCCCTCACTACAGATTTGTTTGTTTTTTGTTTTTGTTTTTTCAGAGTTTTATGTAAATATAATCACACAGTATGCATTCCTTTTTACCTGGCTACTTTCACTCTGCTTTACTTTGAGTTTTATGAGTATCATATTGTATATCTATAGCTTATTCCTTTTTATTGTTGAATGATATTCCATTTTCAGGTAGTCCAAAGTTTATCCATTCATCTGTTGGTGGGCATTTGTATTATTTCTCTTTGGGGCTAATACAAATAATGTTTCTGTGAACATTCCATTCATGTACAAGTCTTTGTAGGGACACACTTGGGAAAATAAATAAGAGCAGAATGGCTGGATCATATGGCTGGTGCATGTCTAACTTTTAAAGAAAATTATGAAGTATTTTCCCAACTTGCACTATTTTATGTTGCCACTACCAGTGAATGAAAGCTCTAGTTTCTCCACATCCTTTTACTTTTAGCCATTCTAATAGGTATGCTTTGATATCTTATTGTGGATTTAATTTCCATTTCTCTAATGATGTTGTTAATCTTTTCATATGCTTACTTGCTATTCATATATCCTTTTTGTGGATGCATCTTCTCAAATAACTCAGTTATTTTAATTGAGTTTTTTAAATTAAGTTTTGAGTTTCTTATTTTTCAGTAAATTAGATACAAATCTTTTCCTGGATATAGTTAATTCTCATTGTTCTTGGAAGTTGTGTTCTCTAGTCACCACAAATACTGAAATAGTGAATGTTGCTTCATTGCTCCTAGGGGAAATAGAGGTTTAGATTACTACAAGCCCCCCATCACATTTTTATCAAATGATCAGTACATAACTTTATTTTATGTGCATTTTTGCTTAAAGGCACCTAATTGAAAATATACTGTTGATTCATTAACTTTGAAATCATGGTCAATGGCACTATAACTCTGGAAAGCTTCCCTCAGACACATAGATTCTCTCTGGGACACATCACAGCTTTCTTGCCCTTAGAAAAATTAAACAGATATTCAGCACTACTTTTGAGGGCCATTTTGAATAGCAAAATCACCACCACAGAACACATCATGATGAAAAATGTGGCATTAAATATGCCACAAAAAGGACACTGGTTTATAGTATTAGAGCTGAAATGGGAGGACAAAAGATCACCTTGCCCCATCTCAGCTGAAAATGTGCACTTGGAACATTTTGAAGGGGAAAGATGAAAAGGGCAGGCTACCTTGTGTGGAACTTATTGGCGATAACAAAGTAAGGGAAGCTGGAGTGCTAGCCACTGTCCTGGCAGGTGCCAACAACTCGGTCAAGTGTCCTGTCGGGACAGATTTATTATGCCCAATTCTATTTCTTCACATCACGCACCCTGTCAAACTCACTTATTAGGTCATATTTTTCTTTTTTATTCCATCAGATTTTCTATATAAATAATCAGATTATGTGAGGTAAATTCATTCCACTTTTCCTTTAAAATGCAATGCTTTTATTTCTGTTTCTTGCCTGATTCATTGTCAAAAACTTCTTGTACAGTGCTGAGTAGAAGTAGTAAGAGTGGACATTCTCTTTTTGTTCCTGATCATAGGGGGAAAGTATTCAGTTTTTCATCCTTAAGAATGACACCTGTAAATTTTAGTAAATGCATTCTATCAAAGTGAAGTTCTCTTCTATTAATGGTTTGCTGAGAGATTTTTCAATGAATGGATTGTGGCTTTTGTCAAATGCTTTTTTTTTTTAATTGTGGCTGTTAAAGTCATTGTTTCATTTTTTTTTTATTTCATTGTTAACATGGTGAATTACACTGACTGATCCTAACACTAAATCAGCCTTGCATTTCTTGAATAAACCCCACTTGGTCATGCTATAAACATACATATTTGTATGCATACATATGTGTACGTACACATGTATGCATACATATGTGTACATACATATGTACATATACATATAATTACACACATGTATATGTATTTTAATTTTATATGCTGGCATTTTGATTAAATTTTGCATCTTTGTTCATGAATGTTACTGGTCCATAGTTTTCTTGTAATGTTTTTGTCTGATTTTGGTAACAGAGTAATAAGAATTTCATAGAATAATTTCAGAAGTTTTCCTTCATGTTAAATTTTTTTGGGAGAGTTTACAGAGTTTACATAGCATTGGTAATGCTCATCTGTTACATATTTGATGGAATTTACCAGTGAAACTATCTGCACTTGGAACTATTTTTGTAGGGAGGTTTTAAACTACAAATGCAATTAGCTTAATATATAGTAGGTTTTAAGTTATCTGACTGTTCTTGAATAAGCTTTAGTAATTTCTTTCAAGGAATTTATCCATTGGATCTGACTTGTCAAATTTATTGATATAACAGTATCATGAGTCATAGATATGACCCTTTTTTTATCTGTAGAGTCTGTAGTACTGTCAACTCTTTTACTTCCAATTTCAGTAATTGTGTCTTCTCTTTTTTCCTGATAAATTTGACAGATACTCACCAATTTCATTGATCTTCTCAGAGACAGTTTTTCATTCCTTTGATTTTCTTTATTGTTTCTCTCTCGTATTTCATTGATTCCCGCTCTGATCTATATGATTATCTTTCTTAAACTTTGTACCTCACTTGCTTTAATTTTTCTAGTGTTGCTGTGTTGTGGTTGAAGTTGATGGTGGGTTGAAGCTCGTATTCTTATCCAACACAGGTGGTAGAAAACAATGTTTTTCTGTCTGATCATTAAAATTTGAAATCTGCAGTCTCTTTGAAATCACTTTACTTTTGAGTTTTGTTTCCTTTATCTGTCAAATGGGAATGTTAATTCTTTGTGATTAGTCACCAAATCTGCTTGACAAAACTCTCAAGAATCAAATGATGAGGGGCGCCTGGGTGGCTCAGTTGGTTAAGCAACTGCCTTCGGCTCAGGTCATGATCCCAGAGACCCGGGATCGAGCCCCGCATCGGGCTCCCTGCTCATCAGGAAGCCTGCTTCTCCCTCTCTCACTCCCCCTGCTTGTGTTCCCTCTCTGGCTGTGTTTCTCTCTGTCAAATAAATAAAATCTTTAAAAAAAAAAAAAAGAATCAAATGATGATACCATATGACAAAAGGACTAAACACTATTATAGATTAGACAGGCATATGCTATTATTGTATTTCACTACTTTTCCAGTTCTAAACAGCCTAACCATTTTTTTAATTTTATAAATTAAATTGAAGATAATATTTTCTATTTTTTTTTCAAGCATGTAGCTTTCTAGAAAACTCCTAGATAAAATGAGTGAGTCTTGTTATTAGGATGCCTAGGGAAATATATTGGTCTCTTTTTTTGTTTCATTTTTTCGTATATTTTCCTTCTGAGAAATAGGCTTTATATTTTGAAGAAAATTTTCCTCCTCCTTTGTTTTTGAAGTGGTTTTAGGAACAGGTGGCATAGCTTTAGCAAGATCTCTCTCCCCTGAAGCTGGTCCGGCATTGATTAGCTCTGAAATGAATGTCCTGCTCTCAACAATCCCCCATATCGACTATCTGCTCACTTTGCCAATTAAAGCAGGTAGAGAGTTATATGTTTTACCTTTGGGTTCAGTTTTGGACCAGGCATCTATGATTTTTCTTTAAATTTGCCTTTGATCTGGAATCCAGATCCCCTAAGGGCTTTGTCTTCCTTACTTCTGAATGCATGAAATCTTTGTTACTGAAGATTTTCAGATGCCTTTGTTGATTGACAAATAAGGAGAATGAGGAAAAAAAGAAATCCATGGGCAGGTCTAAATAAGTAATGAAAAGGAAAACTTGAAATATTTTCTTTTTAAAAAATTAGAAATAAAAATATCCCACATTTAGGAGCCATTGACTAAAGGACAAAGGTAAATCCATGATTTTTTAATTCATTTAATGATTATCTACTGAGTGACAACTGTACACCAGCCAGGCTCTGGTCACACCACCAGAAATACAGTGGCTACCAAGACAGGTGCAGTCTTGTATGGAAACTACATCCTCATTCTTCCAATGTTCAGGTCCTCCTTTGGCTTGAGTTTTATGCTTGTGTCTGCAACTTGATTGAGTTGTGACAAATATACACTTGAAGAGTTTCTCATTTGTCTCCAGAAATATTTAATTGTTCACTTACTCTGGAAAATGTAGAAGACTTAAAAGTAAGAGAGAGAGAATTCTTTATCTTTTTTTTTCTTTAAATATTTTATTTATTTATTTGAGAGAGAGAGCACAAGCAGGGGAAGTGGTAAGCAGAGCGAGAGGGAGCCCAATGAACAGGGGCTTGATCCCAGGACCCTGGGATCATGACCTGAGCTGAAGGCATACATTTAACCAACTGAGCCATCCAGGAGCCCCAAGATAGAGAATTTTTATGTCAGGAGTTCATATTCCCTTGAGAAGAGAAACTCTGTTTAATAATTTTACACCAACATGACACAAATATATATTTGTATCCTTCCAGGTTTACAGTGGTTTCCTGACCTCACAACCATCTTAGGGTAAGGGTAGAAGTTACCTTCTGTGGTGATAGGACATGTGAGTCTGCAGGATCTTGAATTCTATTCAGTGAGACCTCCTTACTAGATAAGTGGGTCAAGTTGCTGTACTAAATCTGGACTTTTTGTCCAGATTTGCATGTAGGGTTGCTTATGTTGATCCTTCCCTATGGATCCTACCCTCTCAGTTGTGGGGCCAAACAACGTGCAGCTTCAAGATAAATTCCATACTCTACTCTTTCCTGACATCTTCCAAGCAAATCTTCTCCTCTAAACTCTTCCTATATAGAAAATCTGACACTTCTAAAGTCCTGTCACATCCTCATATGGGTTTTCTTGCTTTTTGTCTCTTCTAGGACATAGTAAGACATGCTGACCCTTAAAAAAAAAAAAGGTATGCTGACCTTTGAAAAATATCATATATTCTGTATCTGTCCTTGCAGTTCACAGGTATGCTTTTTATCCAATCCTAATGAGGGTTACCTCTTCTCATTAATACTGGAGACTGGAGACTTTTTTCTGCAACCAAACAGAATAAACCGTGAACTTCTTAGAGATAAGTCTGAGGCCATGTATTTGGATGATCTCTCTCCACAAACTCTGCTGTGATGGTTTAATCTTTTGTTCATTATTGTATATTGGGAACTTGTGGATTTATTATGGATCAGAGAGCCAGAGCAGGTTAGAAGTGAAGCTTGAGGACTGTATAAGGCCTGCTGGGTTGGAATAAATCTGTTTGAGCAGAGAAATTAATAATTGTTTTTCTCCTTAACATCATCATCAGTGGGTTAGTTAGTCTTTCTTAAAGTGGCATTAGTAGATAGATCCATGAGTCAACTCCCCAAATGGTCATGCTGAAAGGCGGGAATGGAACAGTTCACTTTGTTTGTAGTTCCTTGTAAGAGTCAGGGGGAAGAAATCTCAGAAGGTATGATGAACTGAATTGTGTTCCCCCTAAATTCATGTGTTGAAACCTCAACCCCCAATGTGGCTATATCTGATGATAGGGTCTTTAGGAGATAATTAGGGTTAAATGTATCTAGAGGTTGGAATTCTAATATGATAGGACTGGGACCTTATAAGGCAAGGAAAAAAGAGAAATGATATCTCTCTCCCTCTCTCTCTCTCAATCCCATGTGTGAGGGCACAAGGAGTAAGCAGACATATGAAAACCAAAATGAAAGCTCTCACCAGAAACCAAATAGGAAGCTATCTTGATCTTCACTTTCTAGCTTCCAGAACTGTGAGGAAGTAAATTTCTACTATTAAAGCCACCCAGACTATACTATTTTGTTATGGCAGCCTGAGAAAACAAAGACAGAGCGAGTGCCTCCAGATGACTCTCCTTTATTCTCATTGGCTGGAACAATGTCATATACCTACTGCTTCTATGCCAATCACATTCAAAGGCAATCCATAGCTTAACCAATCAAAGGTCATTCTGTCCTCACAGGACATTTACCAAATGCTGGAGAAGTTATTTTTGATTGTTACAACTTACAACTCAGTTGGAGGGGAGAAATGTTACTGGCATCTAGTGGGTAGAAGTCAAAGATTT